>JAVXUO010002484.1:0-253665 GCA_033065855.1 Escallonia rubra | reverse complement strand
GATGAGATTAAAGAAAAAACGTATATATTTTGGTTTGAGTATTGCTACTCTTCTCATTTATGTACGCAAATTTGATGCCCGAATGAGGCGACAGATTTTGGTTCAAGTATTTGACAACAATGGTCTCTAGTGTGTTAAAACACCTGGCTCACACTTGCCACGAGTAAAAGAACACCTGGCTCACTGCTTGCCACTAGTAAAATTTGGTAGCCTTACTCTCTTGATTTGTAGATAGTAATTATAGTTCTACACGAGTTTGCTTCCTAGCCTGCAACATAGTGGTTTGCACACGTGCAATTTACTCTGGTTGCCATTTAGTATGGCCTGGGAGATGATTGGTCGACTCTTTCTCCGTTTCTATGCGCATATTAGTTGGCTCGCTTACGGCATTTTAGCAGCTGTCTGCTTCGTATGTGTGAATCTTATACCATGTGTTTTTGCTGGTTTTAGAAGTTAAAAAATGCACCACTATATATATATATATAGGGAGCTGATCCGTTGAGAGCGTGGGCAAAATAGGAGAAGTTGCAAGCGCGATCTGACCGTCCATCCCGAAAGATGGACGTGCCAGATCGCGCCTTTTTCGAAAGCTGTCAGTCGTCCGCCATACAGTATGGCGGACGGGTTTTTTACCAAATTGCCCCTCCGCGCCTGTCCGCTAAACTGTATGGCGGAGGACATTAAAGTCCTGATGGGAGACAGCCAAAAGACGTCCGCGATACTGTATGGCGGACGTCCCCTAGGCTGACACCTGTCCTTAGGCTGACACCTTTTTGCCCCAGCACTTAAAATATTTTTTTTCGGCCCTATTTACGTCCGCTATACTATATGGCGGACAGTCAAGGAGAAGGAAGCCTCCCCAACACTTAAGGCTTCCTTCTGCTTATGTCCTTCTTTTTAGTTTCAAACGGACGTTTACACAGGCTTCATTATCTTGACTTGTGAAACAATAATTTGATTGTATTTACCCCTAAATAATTTTTTTAACTTTGGCTTTGAATTCCTTAACTGTTGACTTCGGCTGTATAACATAGCTCGGAAGTTTAGCTTTGAGTTCCTTCTGCTTGAGTTGATGGCTATATAGTTTCGCGGACGTACATAGGGCCGAAAAAAAACTAAGTGTTGGGGAGGCTTCCTTCTCCTTGACTGTCCGGAAAATATATAGACGGAATAGGGCCGAAAAACAAAATTTTAAGTGCCGGCTTCGGCTTCCTTTCTTACTTTGATTATACTATATAGCGGACGGGTAAAAAAAAAAATTTGACCCGTCCGCTATATAGTATAGCGGACAGTTCCTTCTGCTTGACTGTCCGCTATATAGTATAGCGGACGAGTCAAAAATTTTTTTTTGACCCGTCCGCTATATTGTATAGCGGACGTACATAGGGCCGAAAAAAAAACACCTGGCTCACTCTTGCCAGCACTAAGTAAAATTTGGTAGCCTTACTCTCTTGATTTGTAGATAGTAATTATAGTTCTACACGAGTTTGCTTCCTAGCCTGCAACATAGTGGTTTGCACACGTGCAATTTACTCAGGTTGCCATTTAGTATGGCCTGGGAGATGATTGGTCGACTCTTACTCCGTTTCTATGCGCATATTAGTTGGCTCGCTTACCGCATTTTAGCAGCTGTCTGCTTCGTATGTGTGAATCTTATACCATGTGTTTTAGCTGGTTTTAGAAGTTAAAAAATGCACCTATATATATATATATATATATATATATATATATATATATATATATATATATATATGAGTTTTTTCATTGGTTGAATTAATTATTACAGTTTTCTATTATTTGGATGAATGCAATAAGACATAAAATCAACTTCCGCGAGAGTTCCTAGTGGTGGCTATTAACTGTTTTCCTAAGACCTTACATTCCCTGGGCATCAACTAAGAATTGATAAATTTGTTTGGCCATATCTTTCCAGCATTGTCAAATTTTATTGAACTCTTGTTAGTTACATCTTCGTGGGTGGTTTTGTATATAGTACACTGTGATTGATCTCGGTTAGGACTCTCACTCTCTTACTTTGGGTAGAGATCATATGCTCTCGTTAGTTATTTTTAGTTGATAAATTCAACTTTGAAAAGCTCAAACTATACTTCCTGTTACCGTTATCCCCTCCTCCTAATAAATGGCATTGCTGTTTTGTCAGTTTTTACCAGCTAAGAAAGTTCGTGAGAAGGCAAGAAGACTGAAGAATGTTTTAACAAAAGATATGCTGTCGAGCACAACATCGAAAAATATTCTTGCTATGACATTTAGACAAGTAGTTCTGCAACAGCTTTGGAATTTTGAACTGGTATTATTTAGACCTGGAACGGAAAGAAATATGGAGGATCTTGAAGATCCAAGAGAGGTTGGATATGCTCTTCTTTTCTGCTTTCCTTTCTTCCCCCTATTATCCAGTAGTTGCTTTCTCCTTTATGATGTCATGTGGATTATGTCTGTCATGCAGGTGTGACGTGATACTGATTAGGTTGAGTTCTCTTATTCCTTTCCCATCGGCAGGTTCCCACGTCATTCACTCTCGGCTCATCGGATGAACAAGTCATTTCTGTGCTTGCAGAAGCTTTTTGCCTTTCTGCTTTTGAAAGCACCGAAAGAGATTTCCTTGATAACTTGTCAGGCAGAGCATCGAACGATCTCTTCCGTTTGTTTCACAAGCCTAAAAGAATTTCATCAAAAGATTCGTCAGTTATTTTAGACAAGTTTTTCGAAGAGGAGGTAATTGGGAATGCCACAAGTTTGCTTGAAGAGTTCAATTCCAAAAAGGCAAAATATAAGCCTGCCATAACAAAATCAAAGTACAACTGGTGGATATCCCCAGCATACTCTAAATTGGAAAAGATTGGCGGTCCTGAATTTCGTAATTGGGTGAGCGAGTATATACCTGCCTACAGGCTACACATTGACAGTGATATTCTTGACAATGTAAAGCTTGAAGGTTGGAAAAATTCTGCAGAGAATAGGTGGGAAGTTCTTTTGACCCACTCCCAAATGGTAATGCAATCTTCTCTTCCTCCTTTGACTTGCAATGTAAAATATCAAATAGGTGCCTATAGTTTAAAGCTAGGTGTTTTGTATTATTTATGTGCTCTTCTTTTTTGCCAAATGGTACTGCAATCTTCCCTTCCTTTTGTAGTTGGGCTTATTTTTCTACAATCTCTATACATGTGGCCCTGTTGGGTTTCTAATTGGAAGGCTTAAGTGGTGGTGGGTCCTGATTTTAGGTTAATAATGTTGCTGTATCAACGTGGGGTGAAGAAAAGGAAGAGATGCCAGACTTAATGAAACTTTAGGGTTAATAAAGAATGAGGTTACAAAAGGACTTTTGGGTGGGGGGGAGGGGGTATAGCCCTTAACTTCTTCCCCCTGGTCTGTCCCACGACGTAATCTATCATCTAAGAATGCCACCTAACTTTCACTTAAAGCCCATTACAAGCATAAACTCAATTAAGAGCAAAGTTGAAAGTTGAAACCTCTCACAATTAGAAACTCAATGTACTGTTTGAAGTACCTTGTGATATAACTCTTGCTCAAAATCAAAGTTGTTGTCTAAAGAGTTAATGCTCTCTTTGTCATCAAGTTTCTTAGTCAATGCTTTTGCAGGTCGGTTTGGCCAGCATTTTCGATATGTACTTCGAGGATTTGTACACACTGCCTAATAAACAGCTGCAATGTGGTGCGCTTGCAAATTCTACCAAATTGCCCATTAGGAAGGTATTCGAATGTATGTTGCATCAGAATGCTCTTTCACGTGTTATTTTTAGTCAAACCTTTGTTGTATGCTTTACCTTCGAACGTTATGTTTGGGCTTTTGGAAGGTCAAATTGCTGACTTTAACCTTAAAAGTTATCATGAGTGTAGGGTGTTCTGTTTGATAGTGCAAGAGACCAAGTGGTTAATCCATTGAAAAGGCCATGATAGTCTCATAGTAGCCACACTGTATTGAGAAATTCTTAGATCGGCCTATGTCCCTTTAATCCATCAATATAGACAGATCATAAAACCCTAAGAGCAACTGGTACCAGAGCGATTTTTATGCTTTTACATGATCCATGCAATACGTATATGATAGATAAAGGTCTTCAAAACTGCTGCTCTTAGGGTTTTATGATCTTTCTATGCTGATGGATCAAACAAACACATCTCATCATGTTCTCTTCCATGTTTATATGTACCCAGAATGTCACAGTGATCCATCTTCTTTAGCTCTCCGTTTCTATGATGGGATGATCGGCCAGCCTGGCAAATTCGTCCGCTGGGTCGAGTGTGCCAAGAACCCTAGAAAATGAAGTTGCATTGATGGCCCATCGGCTCTCTTCTACTTTCTTTGACTAATTATCGGTGTCACGCGCATAACCTTAATAAGGATTCTAAAAGCGTGAGGATTTATGTTTTATGTCGGTATAACATCAGAAAAGCTTATGAGAAATGTGTGAGCCGTAGTTTATGTTAGTATTACTGATAACCACAGGATTATAAAGTTTCCAGAATTACTTATTGTGTTATTTGAGGCAGGGAGTTGTACAGGAGGAAAGTAAGAAGTTACTAGTTTGGGAACTATCGGCAGCTTCTGTACTTGTTAATTGTTAATCATTCATGTTAAGTATTTGTCTTTTATATGCAGTTATTAAATAACTTTTGGAATGTCGAAATTGTAGCAGAAACTGAAGCTTCTCACCTTCCCCTTTCCTTCTGGGAGATATACAAAAATAGCTCATGAAGTTGCATGCTTTGAAATGACATGCCTTCTTCGTCTTCCTTAAATGACCTGTCTTAGTTACTTGGATTGAATTGTACAGTGGACTTATTGAGTCGCATGTATGAACTTTATATGCCCTTACTAATTAAGTTTTCAAATGTCAAAATTTTAGTAGAAACTGAATCTCTCACCTCCCCTTTCTCATTTGGGAGATACAAATATAGCTCATAAGTTTCCTGATGATGACATGTCTTAGTTACTTGGGTCGAGCTTTTATAGGCCTTTTTGAGTCAAGTGTATTAATTCTATGTTGATTGCTTCTATATTTTACAGAGAAGCGTTTCTTGGTTGAAATTGCTATCGACCGTCATCGCAAGTGGGCTATTTCTTGTTATCATCAGCATTCTGCGTCAACTTTATTTGCCCCAACTGCATAATGGAGCAAAGTACCCTCGAGAAAATCGTTCCCTTCAGTCATCTACTATTGACTGCATAAACCATCATCCTGGGGAGTCTAAAAAGGTACTGATGCATTGACTATATATCGGTCTTCCACTTTACACTAACTGTCATTTAACTATAGGCTTTAAGCAGAGATAAGTAGATCAATTTTCCACAATGGAAGACTACTTCATCTTAACTATAGGAGTATGATCTTTTACTGAATATAAGGTTGGAATTTTTGAGTAATGAATGACTGTTGCCTCTAGGGTTGAACTTGATCATTCATCCTCTTTTGTCCTCCAAGCAGCAATTTGCTAAGTGTTTTAGCGTGGGTTGCCCATTCCTGAAATCCCGGTAGCTGAGTTGATTTTGCTGTCAGGGTATTATTTTTCTACTGCCCATATGTGTAGCATATGCCTGCCATGGTGGGTGGCAAGAAGAAGTTTTTTGCTGTTACTTATTTGGGCCTGCCTTTTTGGTGCTACTTTCAATCATAAGCTATTTGGGATGTAGTGATCAATGTTTCGAAGAAAGGTTGGCTGGGGAAGCTTCAGTTTCTATATGTGGGGGTGGGGGGCTCAACTTTGTTGTTATCTTCTCAGACTGGCCAGAATTGCAAACGTGAGTTTTTGTGGGGTGGTATAAGGTTTGAGTTAAAATATTCTCTTGTTTAATGGAAGAAAGTGGGTACTCCAATTCAAGTTGGTTGTTTAGGGATCAGAAACTTAGAAATTTACTATAAAGTGTTACTTGGTGAATGGTTGTGGAGCTTGGGTATGAGATGAGTGCGCTCTGGAAAGAGGCCATTGCTTGTAAATACGGGACTATTCAAGGTGACTGGACTTCTAATGAAGTGAATATGACCTATAGCACTTGTTTATGGAAGAGTATCAGGAATGTTTGGCACGGCTTTTCATATGACATATTGTCTTTCGGTTGCTCCTGGAGTTCGTTTCAGTCTTTGGCGCGATCCTTGGTGTGATGAGTCTCCTCCTAAAGACTTCTCTCTCTTCTGAAGTCAGTTGTCACTGTCTCTGGGAGTGGTGTTTCATGGACGCCCCTTTCGGTATGCACTTTCTAGATTGGGAAAGCAGAGCTGGTAATTCAATTTATAAGTGTTTCTTGACGCGCATCATCTTCATATTGGTTCTCAGAGTGGATACTTTCCTCCAGGGGTTCTTTGAGGTTACTTCCTATTAACATTTTCTGGTTACGTGGGGCTGGGCTCTGCATTTTCATTTGGAAGGTAGCTTGGAAGACCGTGTGCTTCAAATAAGATTCTGACAAAAAATAATTTGAAGAAACGAACATTGGTCATCTTAATGTTAGCTGCATGTGTGTCCAGTGTCTCGCAATAGAAAAGTCCGTAAATCACCTCCTTTTTGTACTGCCCTTTTGCCCAAGAAATCTGGTCCTTCCTCCTCTCTTTTTTTTGGTATTCATTGGGGTATGCCTAGATGGATCATAGGTGTCGTTCGCAGCTGGTCGCTAGTTTTTATTCGGAAGGATTTGAATAATTGCTGGATAATGGCCCCTCTCTGCCTTTTATGGTGTGTATGCTTGGAATGGAGCAATCGTACTTTTGAAGGCTTGTCTTCCTTGATTTTAGATGCGAAGCGTCACTTTTTGACTATCTTGTGCTCCTGGTCTTTTGGTTTTGGGTTGAGAAGTGATGTATTTTGATTCTTTGTTAAGTTTTTATTTATAGATAATTTTGGTTACTTTTATTGAGCTTGGGGGCTATTTTTTCTCAGCTGTTTTGTTCCGCATACTTGCTGTGTACATGGTTCTTTTCTTTGGCCTTTGGCGGCTTTATAATATGCTTTTAGTTATAGAAAATTGATGTAAGGAAAAAGAAAAGACGCAAGAGTTCTAAATGGCATCTTTCATGTTATGAGGTCAGTTATTTGTGTATATATTCACCTAAACTTGTCCGAAAGATACTGGACACGACAATTCCCCAAAAAATTAAATCTCGGACTCCGCAGGACACTGCAAAACTGCAGATATATATTTATATATACATGCTTTACAAATGTTAGTAGCTACGTAGACTAAATTCAACCATGTATAGAATGAAAAGATAAATGCTATGATTGCTGAATTAGCAGAAGAGGAAAGACGAAGCAGGAAAATAAGAAGAAAGATAATAGTCAGACACCTCATAGAGGTTTCCGACACGACTCTCAGGGGTGTCGGGATTCTGTGGGTTCGGACACTGACACCTATGAGGGGTCCTTGCTTAATAGCCTAAAACTCAGGACGGCAGTTATAATTTTTTGGGTGGAACATACTGAGCCATCCTTGTCCAAAAAAAATCAGAATAAAAACCTTGTGTTAGAGATTTTAAGAGGGCCGATGAAGATATGCAAAAAGACAAAGAGGGATCATTCAAGAGGGTAGCTCTTAATAGATTAGTAGTTTTACTTGAACTATCATTTCGGTATATGTTTAGAGGTTAAGACTTCACATGTTTGTGTTTTACATTACCCACTTGAATCTAATGCTCTCTTCATACTGGTAGATGGAGGGGTTCTGCATATCAGTGGTTGAAAAAATCAAAAGTTCTTTTGGCTGGCCTGGAGAAATAACAAAGGAAAGTGGCGGTGGTGCATGGACTGGGAAACTCCCAGAATACTTGAGGTTGGTGGAATCTGATTCAAGTAATGTAGACATTTCATCAGTTTCTGCCCCTTCAGAAAAGAGTGACGAAGAGATGAAAGTGACGGGGCAAGATGTTGCAAGTTATCAGGTATTGTTACAATGATCTATAGTTGCTACATATCTTAGCTTCCTTTCGCTTGAACTAACTTGGTATATTACCTCCGTCACTAAATAACCATCCTCCTCCCTATTGCTAGCTGTCCCAAAATAGCTGGTCACTTTAAAAATTATGCCGTCATTGATGCCATTTTTAAAAATATACGTCTTTATGATAAACATTAAGTTATTGGTAACAACACATAGGTATTGCAACTAACATCCTTAATAGGGTAACAAAGGAAGTATAACTAGTTGTGACTGTCTTTTGTTGCAGTCATTTAGTTCTCCAGAAACTGTGTTAAAGTCAAAGAGGAAACTTGTTTAGGGACCTAGGGAGTATGTTAGATAATAGGAAGAAAATATCAAGGCAAAAGATCAGATTGATTGAAAAGATAATCTGGGTTAGCATGCAGGGACACTCTGAGCCTAGATAAGATTGAGAGCAGACTCTCAGCTACTGTAATACACAAACACGACGGAGCTTTGAGAATGCTGCACCCCCCCCCCCCCCCCCCCCCCACCCCAACACCCAAAAACAAAAAGACACACACCCCCCACAGACACCCACCTGCATGTACACAAACTATATCATGAATGCATTCAGAGGCATTGGCTCTCACTGATTGGCATTTCTTCCTTTCTCGTCGTATGTAAGGTTGTTTTATCGGCTGATGGAGATATCGTTGGGTTCCAACCTACAAGTCGTGTTGCTGTTAATCATTGGGCAGCAAATCCCTTGGCAAAAGAGCTGTATGGTGGGAAGAAACTTTCCCCTGGCAAGTAGCAATGCAATCTCGCAATTAGATGTCTGTTGTCAATGCTTATGACGGGGTTTTATGATATACTTTTTTCGAAAACTTCAATGCAGGTTTTATAGAACCGGGCCTGAAGATCAGCCGTCCAAATGAAATAGCTGTTGTGGAGTTATTGATGTCAGTAAATCCCGACTCCTATTTTGCGTTGGCCCGACCAGTGGAATTATGACAGCCATGGACTGTTAGTGAGACTTGTACATTCAGCTTGTGGAAGCTACCTTGTTGAAGTTTTGATCGGAACAAGCATGAGGTTTCACCATCCTCACATTAGATGCCCTTTTGATCAATTCCTAGATGCCAGCTTCTGAAAGCCAACCTTGTCCAAGTTTTGGCAGGGTTTGAGCAGGAGGATCTTTATGCCCATTTCAAGTCCCCGATGCACTTTATACGCAACTTACATCGATACCTGGCCATTGTTCTTGCGCACCGCCATTTGAAGGCGCAGCATGAGCAAAGCATGTTCCTGTTGCTTGTAAAATTCTGGTCATCTGAGCAACTTAGGTTCTTACCCATGATAGTTCACATCAGTTTTGTACTTGTAAACTACAACCTGTATAGTTTCTTGCTGTTTAATCTCCACAAGCTGAACAAGTTTTAGGCGATCAAGTAGGAATGGAACATATAGTGCAAGTGCTTCAATCAGCTGACTTTTGTGGAAAATTTGCTTATTGTAATCCAAGTTTTTATAACCCGTGTAAGCAACAGTCAACTTAAATGGTCATTCATGTATTATCAATGATAGAAACTTGTTCCCAAGGTTGGCGATATTGGCATGTAAAATACTGCTGACGTGAAAAGACATTACCGGTCATCTTGTGACAGCCGCTAGTCAAGTAGGTGTATATGAGATATTTGACGGGATCTTAAAATACTTTGTTTCTTACTTTAGAATTGGGATAAAGTGTCACTTGCCCTTTTATTGAGTGTGTTTATTTTTAGACACGGTATGTTTTTTCAAACTATTTTTTTGTTGCTAATAGGTGCATAATAATAGAACGTAAATGTTTTACCAACAAAATAAGGGGGTAGAAAAGTATATAATAAAGTGTAAAAATAAACATTCTCCTTTTTTATCACATATAGCTAGAACTAACCTAGATGTGGAGTTTCATCCATCCGTGTGATCTCACAAGTCACTCTCCTTCGTACCTATCGTCTTGTTTTTACACTTTTTTTTTACCCACACCACGCTTTTGCACATCGTTAGTATCCTTAAGTTACAATTTGATGCCATATGTCACGGCCTGAACCAAGAGTGAAATCATGGGGCTCAGGGTGACCGGCCACACATGCCCAACTGACTAGATCTGTTTGATTTCCTTTTCGTTTTCAGTTTTGTATAAAATTGGAGAAAAAATCGCGTTTATCACACATTTTTCGTATTTTTTTTCTTTTGAGTTTTGAAAATTAGTTTTTAAAACATGACTGTTTTTAAAAACTTTTTGGACTTTCAATTTTGATTTTTATTTTGAGACCGCCGCTCCCACCGCCGCCGCCACGGGCCACCGCCGGCTTTAAATATTTGCATGCCACTTGCAGCTACCTTCACCCAAATCGAATAAAAAGGGAAGATGCGCCGTCCGGCTGTTTCGTCGCCGATGAATGATGGTTCTTCTTCCATGGCAACGCTGGCCGCTTCGATTTTCGGAGAAGAGAGAGGGATTGCAGATCGCGTCGCCGGAAGGTGGAGGAGGTGGACCATGGATGTGCCGTCGCCGGGAGGTGGAGGGCGCGGAGAAGTCGTCGCAGCGGGCAGATGAAATTGGAGAGAGAAGAACCGTCGACAGCGTGCTTACGGGGAGCGTAAATAGCGGGTGACGTGGCTTCATCTGAGCCATTCTTTCACCTAATATGATTGAACGGCTGTAACTAGGGCGGTAGGGTTTAAGAAAGCACTACAAAGACGGCGGCGATCTTGAACTTAATGTCTTATGCAGTGGTCAAGGGTCACATGCATGATCAAAGGTATGTGCTTTGCCTTCTTCTTCTTCTTCATCCCTCCCCTTTCCCCATTCTTTAATTTAGGTAAAAGCTTTTGTGAGCTAGGGTTTGAAAGCTGAACTATGTTGGGGGAACGAATTAGTCCAATCGCAAAAAAATCAAGTGCCAAAGCAAATGTAGTACAACGATGACCGCAGATTGTACAACATCTGCTTGAATACTTTTAAGTTTTTGCTGTTACACTGTTAAAATGCTTATCTATTTGCTTTGATATTTGGTGCATTTATGCAAGTCAACGGCTAGTTTGGGGTAGGCCTGGGTTCTTGATTTAGAGATGTCACTATCAATGGTTACTCTCTCTCTCTCTCTCTCTCTTTCAGCAATATGGACATCGCCTGTTGTAATCACGAGTTACACGCAGGAGATTCATATCCGATAAAAAGTGGGAAGTGGCATCAATAATAATTTCCATTTTTACATTTGTTCGTTTGTCTAGAGTCTTTTCAAAACTTAAATATGTAAGCGAAGTAAAAATTTTGAACTCCGCTTTCGTCATTAAAGTGGCCCTGTAGCGATACTTCTATAGGCTTTAGCGAAAAAGCTAGAGTTCTCATGGTGAAAGTTGAACGCTCAAATATCACGTCTCTAGATTGATCTTTTGCTAATGAGACTAGCCAACGTGTTTAAACTATTTTCACGATGAAAAGTCAAAAGTAAATCTAAACTTTTGAATTACATTAGTGACTGAGTGATCGGATCTATATTACGTCATCTCGGAAGCCAACTTTTGTCAGCTTACCGAAGGCATAGGATGAAAGCCATCATTTCCCAGAGAAAATTAACTCGATGAAGTTAAAATCTCACCATTTTTTTGTTAAATTTCTTAATTTTTGTCACTAAAATATGCATAAGAGACACTTTCTAACTCCTTACCGACTTAAGGGTGGGAATGCAATGAAAAGGGTACTGATTTTCAAAATTATTAGTTGATATTTCCTGCAGTTTAGTTCTAATAGTACCAATAATAGCACCAAAGTTGACTACCAACATGAAATGAAATCAACTAGGGACCGCTAGCATCAAGTTCCCCATGACTCAGCTTTTCAGATGTGGTTAATATTCCCCATGATTCAGCTTTCCAGATGAATTATTATCGCTTTCTGCAGCCACTAACAACATTTTTGTCGAATTTGCTAGTGTGAATTTAGGGAAGTTTGCTGGTTTTTCGCCCTTGCATTTCATATCCATTGCTGAGAAGTGAGCCCTTGTGCTTTCAAGCCCCTGGTTTACACATGAAAATGAGTGACAGAACCATTCACATAGTTATGTACCCATGGTTTGCCATGGGGCACCTCACTGCATTTGTTCACATTGCAAACAAACTTGCAGCAGAAGGCCATAAGATCTCCTTCTTTGTACCAACCAAGTCTCTACCAAAGTTGGAGCAATTTAATCTCCACCCAGACCTCATAAGCTTCATTCCGGTGACTGTCCCACATGTAGAAGGCCTGCCTCCTGGTGCGGAAACAACCTCAGATGTCCCTTATCCACTTCATACTCATATAATGACTGCCATGGACCTCACGCGGCCCATGATCGAATCTTCTCTCAAAACACTCCGACCCCATTTTGTGTTCTTCGATTTTGCATATTGGTTGCCCTCAGTTACACAAAGCTTAGGTATCAAGTCCCTACACTGCTGCACCATAAGCCCTGCGACAGTCGGATACTTGCTGAGCCCAGCCCGTGGGAAACAGATGACAGAAGCCGACTTGATGGAACCTCCACAGGGCTTCCCACCTTCATCCATAAAGCTCCATGCACATGAAGCCCGTGGACTAGCCACTGAGACCTTGAAGGAGTATGGGAGCGGCGTGTCATTTGTGGAGCGGCTATTGAACTCATTCAGTGCGTGTGATGCCATCAGTTTTAGAGCCTGTAGAGAGATGGAAGGGCCTTACTGTGACTACCTCGAAAGCCAGTTCAAGAAGCCCGTTATTCTGTCTGGACCAGTCGTGCCAGATCCACCAACTTCAACCCTTGACGAACGATGGATGAAGTGGCTAAACGGGTTCAAGTCTAAAACGGTGATATTTTGTGCACTTGGAAGTGAGTGTTCACTTAAAATGAATCTGTTTCATGAACTGATTCTCGGCCTTGAGCTTAGCGGTCTGCCGTTTATTGCTGCCCTAAAACCACCTATAGGAGCAGATACAGTCGAATCAGCATTGCCCGAAGGGTTTGAAGAGAGAACACAGGGAAAAGGCGTTGTTTATGGAGGTTGGATTCAACAACAACTCATTTTGGCACACCCTTCTGTGGGGTGTTTTGTCACACACTGCGGTTCGGGGTCCTTGGCAGAGGGTATGGTGAATGAGTGCCAATTTGTGCTACTGCCACATGTGGGTGATCAAATCATCAACGCAAGATTGATGAATGGAGACCTAAAAGTTGGAGTGGAAGTTGAGAAAGGAGAAGAAGATGGTATGTTTTCGAAGGAGAGTGTTTGCAAGGCAATAAGACTGTCAATGGATGCTGATAGTAAGGTGGGGGAGGAGGTGAGAGCCAACCATGCTAGATGGAGGGAGTTCTTGTTAAGCGAGGGGCTCGAGAAATCTTACAATGATGGTTTTCTTCAGAAGCTGCAAGACCTCTTGGACTGAAGCAAGTGTTAGGCTTTTCATTTCTTAATTGTTAGCTAAGTGTTAGGCTTTTCATTTCTTAATTGTTAGCTAAGTGTTAGGCTTTTCATTATAGTTTGTTGTATGGAGTAACATTTCCGAGCAGTTGATGGTCAAATGCAGAACGCAATTTTATACGAAAGAAAATGAAAGAACAACTTTGTTGCTTGATACGAAAATGCTCCATACTCATCTTCTCGTTTCCTCATGAGTTATTTGAGGATGCTTCCTCCATGTACTTATTACGTATGATCGAATCGATGGGCTCATTCTTTGACGGATTAAAATTTTATAACAGATGCTTATTATTTTCAATTACACTTTCCCCCCCACATATTGTGTCCCTTATCTTGAGCATTTACATTCCAGGAAATGAACAAAAGGCATCAGAATAAACCAACCTATAATGCTGCAGCAGATATATCTCCGATTCCTGCGAAAATTCAAGTGTTCCTATGGCAAATATTGTTGGATCGATTACCACTGAGATCATCCCTAGTTATTAGGAATATCCTTCCAGATGGTATTTGTCAACTCTGTCATCAAGAAATTGAAACCGTTGATCACTTATTCATCAATTGTTTGGAAATATGAAAGGTAAGGCCTATCTCCAGGTTATCTTACAATCGGAGCCGTTCCCCTCTTTAAAGGAATGGTTAATAGTTTGGATCAGTAAACCACTATCCACTGAACATCCTCACCCAACTTTCTTCTTCACTATTCTTTGGAGTAACTGAAAACACCGAAATGACTGTATTTTTCGAGCTCATTCTTTTTCCCACCAACAAATAATTCACCAAACCCAACACTTATATAACTCTATTACCACAACTTTTCATCAATCTTGTTTTAGTATTAGTTACAGTAATAGTGAATCCCCACACCAAGCAATCTTTTCTCTTTCTAGAAAATTACAAAACACATCTTCCTATCCTACTCCACTCTGAAATTACTTATGCACAGATACATCAACTCTCCCTGGATGATGTTTACCCAACCCCAGATCCTGATTTTTCTTGGATCTGGAGGCTTAAGATCCCCCAAAAATTTAAGTTCTTTCTTTGGATTATTACTCATGGTAGGCTTCTTACGAATGAGCTAAGAGCTACCAGGAATATTAGTCATAATTCTACTTGTAGCAGATGCAACAATGAGAGTGAGAACATGGATCATACTCTTAGGAAATGTCCCAAAGCTAAGATGCTGTGGACTAAGCTGTTTGATGCTAATGCTTTTGAGAAGGAGCTGGGCTCAAATGTCATTGATTGGATAAAAACAAATTTTAAAATGGGAGATACCAACTTTTCATGAATTTCAAATGGAAGTCTATGTTTTTAGCTTGTCTTTGGCAGAATTGGAAAGAGTGAAACAAAGAGAGCATTGAAGGGACTACCTTCGAAGTGTGGCCAGCTTGGAAAGGAGTGCTTGAGCTGGCTAATGATCTTGATCTCGTAACTAGCAAGCAATCTCCCTCACCCGATAAAAATACTAAACCGATCAAATGGTTAATGCCACTTGCAGGTGCCTTTAAAATCAACACGGATGGTTGTGCCAAGGGAAATAAAAAAAGAGGATATGGAGGTGTCATACGTGATGATAAAGGGCAATGGAAAGGAGGCTTCTTTGACAGCCTACCTACTGATGACAGTTTTGAAAATGAAGTACATGGAATTTTTAAAACCTTACAAGTTATCAAAGATCGGAAGCTACAAGGAGTCATAGTGGAAACAAACTCTCTTATGGCTCAACAAATGATTATAGCCAGAGATAATGAAGCCTTTCATCCCCTATCAAACATTTTGAATGATTGTCGCTTTTTTCTCGTTGCGACACAGTCAAGAATATTACATGTTTTTAGAGAGAGCAATCATTGTGCATATATGCTAGCTAATATAACAACTAACCAAAGTGGGGTTTTTGTTTATCTTGACCAACCGCCTGTGGAGTTATGATTGCTGCTTTTTGCAGATGTAACCGGGGTGGAATAACCACGTATATAAGTCTGTAATCCTTTCCTGTTAATAAAAAAAAAAGATACATCAACCAACATTAGCTCAGACATCCCTCTATTTCAGTATTGCAACTTACTAGCAGGTTGATTCACTACTTTTTGGCATGGGCAGTATATAGGATGATTCAATCGTCACGACACTGTTTCTAATGATCATCTAGCCCATGCTCATTCCATACTACATGCTTGTCAATGGGCTCATGAACAAAGTATTTATCGAATAACTATTCGTATTAATGAAGTGCTTATTCTTTCACATATGGCGGGAGTTGAGGAGCTTAGACACGAGGTGAAGCCAATAATGTATAATGTATTAGTAAGCTCTTTTATTGATGAGTGTAGTATTTCTATAAGAGATCCAGATATCGTTCAAGAGGCCAAAGTGTTTGCTCAGCAGGCCGTTGAAAGTAAACCGTTCCACCAACTAGGAGTGGTCACCGCTTTTACGAGGCTTATGGCAGTATCTATTTATAGTGGCCAGCTACGCTTTTATATATGAGTTTTCCAACTCTACTTTTGCTTTCATGCTTCACCTTGTTGTGGTTAGGGATATTATTAGTTGTCATCTTTTGCTAGCTTTAGCCTTACATGGCTCAATGTTGTAACGAAATCTTTTATTTGATAAGTGCAATTCTGAAACAAAATAAAAAATAAAAATAATAATCAATTACTCCAAATATAAAAAACGGACGGACAATCACATAGGTTGACAAATGTGTGTATGCTTCGCAAGTGCAAAGTTGGACCATATCACACAAAGTATAAGTTACACTAAACTTCCTGAGGTTTACTTCCTAAGACCCTGAAGTTTTAATTTAAAAACATAACACCTTAGAATTGTGGGTTGGTTCCAAGTGGACCAAAAATTATTTTTCCCTCTAAAAAGAGGTTGGTCATCCACAGCGTGTGGTGTGGCAGCCTAGTAGCTGCCATCTCGTGGATTCTTGTTGCCTAACAACGACATTGCACGATGCCATGCTCGAGGCAAACGCCCCCTCAAGGGGGGTTTGGCTTGGGCATGGCCTGGGTACTATCTGGCAACACAAACTATATCATGAACGCATTCAGAGGCATTCGCTCTAACTTATTGGCATTTCTTCCTTTCTCGTCATATGTAAGGTTGTTTTATCGGCTGATGGAGATATCGTTGGGTTCCAACCTACAAGTCGTGTTGCTGTCAATCATTGGGCAGCAAACCCCTTGGCGAAAGAGCTGTATGGTGGGAAGAAACTTTCCCCTGGCAAGTAGCAATGCAATCTCGTAATTAGATGTCTGTGGTCAATGCTTATGACCGGGCCCGAAGATCAGCCGTCCAAATGAAATAGCTGTGGAATTATGACAGCCGTGGGCTAGTTGAGTAGGTATTTTTGACATCTTTGACAGGATCTCAAAATACTTTCTTTCTCTCACTTGCCATTTCATTGAGTGTTTATTTTTTGACACGGTATGTTTTTCAATAATATATTTTTTTGTTGCTAATAGGTGCATAAACAATAGAATGCAAACGTTTTATCAACAAAATAATGGGGTAGAAAAGTATAATAAAGTATGAAACTAGTCTCCTTTTTTGCTACAAGTACTCTCCTTCGTACTCATCGTCTTGCTGTTACACTTTTTTCTACGCCCACGCCACGCTTTTGCACATTGCTAGGAACCTCAAGCTACAACTTGATACCATATGTCACGGCCGGAACCCAGAGTGATTTCACGGGGCTCAAGGGTGACCGACCACAGAGGCCCAGCTGACTAAGTCTCGTTAGTATTACTAGACCTCACCTGCTGAAACAAACAATATTAGCGACAAAACATAAAAACAATTTTTTTGGCTCCAACAACTTGTACAAAGAGAAAGCCTACCTAAGCCTTTGGTACCTCACGTGGATTATATAGCAACCACCACATTTCTCAACTTTAGTACTCCACATTCATCTTCCTAAACAGAGAGCCTACCTATCTCTGACCAGGCGGTGTTTGTTGGGTACAGTTACTAAGCTTGGTGGGGTCTAAGAAAGCACTATAAAGACAAGGGCGATCTTGAACTTAATGTCTTATGCAGTGCTCAAGGGTGATATGATCAAAGGTATGTGCTTTGCCTTGTAAACTACACTCTGTATTAGTTTCTTTCTGTGTAATCTCCACAAAGCTGAACAAGTTGCAAGCGTAAAATTCTGGTCATCTGAGCAACTTAGGTTCTTACCCATGATAATTCACATCGGTTTTGTACTTGTAAGCTACAATCTGTATAGTTTCTTGCTGTGTAATCTCCACAAAGCTGAACAAGTTGTAAGCGAGCAAGTAGGAATGGAACATACAGTGCAAGTGTTTCAATCAGCTGACGTTTGTGGAAAAAATTGCTTATTGTAATCCAAGTATTTTTAACCCGTGTAAGCAACAGTCAACTTAAATGGTCATTCATGTATTATCAATGATGGAAACTTATTCCTATGGGTGGCGATATTGGCATGTAAAATACTACTGAGGTGAAAAGACATTATCGTTCATCTTGTAGCAGTCCGAGTTCATGGTTTCATCACATAAAAAATGTTTTCTTTAAATGGGCTAATCAAGTAGGTGTTTATGAGATCTTTGACAGGATTTTAAAATACTTTAGGATTGGGACAAGATTTCACTTGCCCTTTCATTGAGTGTGTATATTTTTAGACACTGTATGCTTTTTCAAGTCATTCTTTTGTTGCCAATAGGTGCATAACGATAGAACGTAAACGTTTTACCAACAAAATAAGGGGGTAGAAAAGTATAATGTGAAAATAGACATTTTCCCTTTTTACCACACATAGTTAGGACTCACCTAGATGTGAAACTTCGTCCACCCTTGTGATCTCACAAGTCACTCTTCTTTGTACCCATCCTCTTACTGTTACATTTTTTTTTACACCCATGCCACGCTTTTGCACATCGCCAGTATCCTTAAGCTACAATTTTATACCGTATGTCACGGCCTGAACCCAAAGTGAAATCACGGGTGATCGGCTACATAGGCCCAATTGACTAAGTCTCGTTAGTATCACTAGACTTCACTAAACAAACAAAATTAGCGGCAAAAAGTAAAAAAAAAACTTTTTTGGCTCCAACAACACAAGTACAGCATTAAACGGTTCAACATAAGCCAGCGATGCTCCTCAGTAATGCTATTGGAACACTTGGCTTTAAATATTTGCATGCCACTTGCAATTACTTTCGCCCAAATCGAATCAAAAAGGTAAGCAAAAGGGTACGCATAGGCCAGGGCCAACCATCAAACCAACCACCATAATAAGCCTTTGGTACATCACGTGGATTATATAGCAACCACCACATTTCTCAACTCTAGTACTCCTCATTCATCTTCCTAAACAGAAAATATCTCTGAGCAGGCGGTGCTTTTTGGGTAGAATTATTAAGCTTGGTAGGGTCTAAGAAAGCACTATAAAGACAACGGCGATCTTGAACTTATGCAGTGCTCAAGGGTGACATGATCAAAGGTATGTGCTTTGCCTTCTTCTTCTTCATCCCTCCCCTTCCCCCATTCTTTTATTTAGGTAAAAGCTTTTGTGAGCTAGAGTTTGAAAACTGAACTATGTTGGGAAAACGAATTAGTCCAAAGCAAAAGAAAATCAAGTGCCAAAGCAGATGTACAACGATGACCGCAGATTGTACAACCCTTCATCGCAACATCTGCTTGAATACTTCAAGTTATTGCTGTTACACTGTTAAAATGCTTATCTATTTGCTTTGATATTTGGTGCATTTTTGCAAGTCAATGGGTAGTTTGGGCTAGGCCTGGGTTCTTGTTTTAGAGGTGTCACGATCAATTTCATTTTTAGTAAAGTTTTCTGAATGTACAATTTCAAAGACAAAAACTGGCCATTGGCATCAATAATTTCAATGTTTACATTTGTTCATTTGCCTGGAGTCTTTTCAAAACTTTAAGACAAATATGTAAGAGAAGTTGAACTCCAGTTTTGTCATTAAAGTGGCTGTGTAGTGATACTTCTATAGGCTTTAGTGACAAAGCTAGAGTTCTTAATGTGAAAGTTGAGCGCTCAAATATCACGTCTTTAAATCGATCTTTTGCTAATGAGACTAGCCAATGTTTTTAAACTAGTTTCACGATGAGAAGTCAAAAGTAAATCTAAACTTTTGAATTACATTAGCGACATAGTGATCGGATCTATATTACGTCATCTCGGAAGCCAACTTTTGTCAGCTTACCGAAGGCATAGGATGAAAGCCATCATTACCCAGAGAAAATTGACATAACAAAGTTAAAATCTCACCATTTTTTGTTAAATTTCTAAATTTTTGTCACTAAAATATGCATAAGAGACACTTTCTAACTCCTTACCGACTTAAGGGTGGAAAAATGCAATGGAAAGGGTACTGATTTTCAAAATTATTAGTTGATATTTCCTGCAGTTTAGTTCTAATAGTACCAAAATTGACTAACAACATGAAATGAAATCAATTAGGGACCGCGCTATCATCAAGTTTCCAATGACTCAGCTTTTCAGATGTGTTCCCATGATTCAGCTTTCCAGATGAATTATTATCGCTTTCTGCAGCCACTAACAACATTTTTGTCGAACTTGCTGGTGTGATTATAGGGAAGTTTGCTGGTTTTTCGCCCTTGCATTTCACATCCATTGCTGAGAAGTGAGCCCTTGTGCTTTCAAGCCCCTGGTTTATACATGAAAATGAGTGACAGAACCATTCACATAGTTATGTACCCATGGTTTGCCATGGGGCACCTCACTGCATTTGTTCACATTGCAAACAAACTTGCAGCAGAAGGCCATAAGATCTCCTTCTTTGTACCAACCAAGTCTCTACCAAAGTTGGAGCAATTTAATCTCCACCCAGACCTCATAAGCTTCATTCCGGTGACTGTCCCACATGTAGAAGGCCTGCCTCCTGGTGCGGAAACAACCTCAGATGTCCCTTATCCACTTCATACTCATATAATGACTGCCATGGACCTCACGCGGCCCATGATCGAATCTTCTCTCAAAACACTCCGACCCCATTTTGTGTTCTTCGATTTTGCATATTGGTTGCCCTCAGTTACACAAAGCTTAGGTATCAAGTCCCTACACTGCTGCATCGTACGCCCTGCGACCGTCGGATACTTGCTGAGCCCAGCCCGTGGGAAACAGATGACAGAAGCCGACTTGATGGAACCTGCACAGGGCTTCCCACCTTCATCCATAAAGCTCCATGCACATGAAGCCCGTGGACTAGCCACTGAGGCCTTGAAGGAGTACGGGAGCGGCGTGTTATTTGTGGAACGGCTATTGAACTCTTTCATCGCGTGTGATGCCATCAGTTTTAGAGCCTGTAGAGAGATGGAAGGGCCTTACAGTGACTACCTCGAAAGCCAGTTCAAGAAGCCCGTTATTCTGTGGACCAGTCGTGCCAGATCCACCGACTTCAAACCTTGACGAACGATGGACGAAGTGGCTAAACGGGTTCAAGCCTAAAACGGTGATAGTTTGTGCACTTGGAAGTGAGTGTTCACTTCAAAAGAATCTGTTTCAAGAACTGATTCTAGGCCTTGAGCTTAGGGGTCTGCCGTTTATTGCTGCCCTAAAACCACCTATAGGAGCAGATACAGTTGAATCAGCATTGCCGGAAGGGTTTGAAGAGAGAACTCAGGGAAAAGGTGTTGTTCATGGAGGTTGGGTTCAACAACAACTCATTTTGGCACACCCTTCCGTTGGGTGTTTTGTCACACACTGCGGTTCGGGGTCCTTGGCAGAGGGTATGGTGAATGAGTGCCAATTGGTGCTACTGCCACATGTGGGTGATCAGATCATCAACGCAAGATTGATGAATGGAGACCTAAAAGTTGGAGTGGAAGTTGAGAAAGGAGAAGAAGATGGCATGTTTTCGAAGGAGAGTGTTTGCAAGGCAATAAGACTGTCAATGGATGCTGATAGTAAGGTGGGGGAGGAGGTGAGAGCCAACCATGCTAGATGGAGGGAGTTCTTGTTAAGCGAGGGGCTCGAGAAATCTTACACTGATGGTTTTCTTCAGAAGCTGCAAGACCTCTTGGACTGATGTTTGTTTGATTATAAAGTGTGCAATTGCACTAAGAATGAAGCATGTGTTGTAGCTATGTTCTGGTTACACTGGTGAATAATTTCTTCATTGTTAGCCAGTGAATCAAGTTTTAGGCTTTTTATGTCAGTTTGTGGAATGGAGTAATATTCCCAAGCAGTTGATGGTCAAATGCAGAATGCACTTTTATACGAAAGAAAATGAGGGAACAACTCTGTTGCTTGATACGAAAATGCTCCATACTCCATCTTCTGGTCTCCTCATGAGTTATTTGAGGATGTTTCCTCCATGTACTTATTATGTATGATAGTATCGATGGGCTCATTCTCTAACAAAATAAATTTTTATAATAATTGCTTATTACTTTCAATTACACATTTTCCTCAACATATTTTGTCTCTAATTATCTCTAGCATTTACATTCCAAGAAATAAACAAAAGGTATCATGATAAACCAACTTATAATGTTGCAGTAGATATATCTGTACATACCTGAGTTTCTTTATGGCGACTGCCGATTCTTGCGAAAATTCAGATGCTCTTATGGCAAATTTTGTTGGATCGATTACCGCTGAGATCATCCCTAGTAATTAGGAATATCCTTCCGGATGGTATTTGTCAACTTTGTCATCAAGAAATTGAAATAGGTGATCACTTATATATATATATATATATATATATATATATATATATATAATTTTTTTATTTTGTGTGTGTTTGTGTGTGGGGGGGGGGGGGGGGGGGGGGGGGGGGTGCTCTAAATTCCTCAAGCTGACAGGCTCAATAAAGTGTTAGCGTAAACAAAATCGTGATGGCACAAAGCCAAGTAACTTGGAATGGGCCATAAAAGCCAAGCTGCTTAAAGAATTTAACTCCAATGGCCAATTAATTTAGTTTTAGGCCCTAAAAATTTCCGTGACAAATTTTGCTAAGCGTTTTATCACAAGTTTCACTGGCTATATGCTAGCGGATTGATTTGACTGCAACGAGGGTTTTAGCTCTCTAGCTATTACCTTTTATATTGCGACATTTTTTAAAAGTGAAACTTTTATATTAGTAATATTTACCAAAGAATTTCGGCAGTACTTTTTAATGTCAATGATTAAATGTCACTCGCCATATTTAGTGGCCGTTAATTATCGTATTATGGACTAATAGCATCTTGCTACAATGGGATTGCAGCCATAATTCATTCTATTTGTGCAATTAATTATTGTCGTTAACAAAGGGATGTTCAAAGGTATGAAAATGGGAAAATTTAAGTACTCCGTATCTTATATTCCCATATATAGAAAATATTTTTATGACAAGTCTATAGACAATGTGGTTGGAGTTAATTAGTATATTAATCAATTTTTTTGTCATAGCACAATCAAAACAAGTATAAATTACGACATTGCTCCATAACAATGAATCAGTTTTTCTTATGAAAAAGAAATTGAAGTTTATGTTGATGACAAGCGAAAAGTCATTAAGCATCATATAAAAGTCAAACAATAACAAGATGGGAGCTGATCCCTTGACCGCGTAGGCGAAATGGGGGATCTTGCCAGCGGGATCGGGCCGTCCATCCCGAAGGGATGGACGGTCCAGATCACTTTTTTTGTGTCAGTCGTCCGCTACACTGTGTAGCGGACGGATCTTTTTACCTTTTTGCCCCTCCGCCCCGTCCGCTACACTGTATCGCGGACGGACTTTTTTTTAATTTTTTTTAAGCTCGTCCGCTACATTATGTAGCGGACAAGTTTTTCTAACATAAATGACAGTCTGTTACGTCCGCTACATTATGTAGCGGACAAGTTTTCAGTTCATTTTTCTCATTCTTCCATTAATTTTCCTGACATCTCTGTCTCTCTTTATCATCAATTTATGACTCTTTGACTCTTACTCTGTCTCTCTCCTTCCCATCTCTTTTCTCTGCCTCACCGAATTGAGCTTCAGCGACTCGAGCTGCTTGAACTGGCGCCAGAGACGAGCCGGCGTCACCGTGTAGCACAGCGCGATTCCGGCGTCATCGACTCGCGTTCCGCTCCTCCATTCGCGGGAGAGTAACGACGACCACGCTGCGAAGCTGAATGGAAAAAAGAAATTCAGGGGAAGCGCCAAAGAGACGGAGGACCGAATTCCTAGGGGATCGAGTCTGAAAATTCCTGGGGGATCGAGTCTGAAAATTCCTGGGGGATCAAGTTCCTTGGCCCGATTCTCTGGCCGGTAGTAACCGGTGACCGGATCTGGCACCCAAGGCGTGTAGGCGTTCGAAGTTCTGTCATTTGGCTCCTCGTAACTTCTGTCATTTTGCTCCTTTAGAGGTTTTGAAGTGTTGCTGATCTCCGCGAGTTCCCGACAATGGGACGGTAGCTGGGCCCCACTATGCCTTGTTTCCTAAAGTGTCGCTGGATTTTCCATGGAACCCAGAAAATGGAATGCAGAGGTTTTGAGAGGAAGAGTAGAAGCAGAACTGGCGGGAGGGAGGGAAGATGCACCAACTTTTATAGGGACCACATGGTTTGATTGTGTCCGGCGAGCTAATCTGAGACGAGGCCGTCGTCATCTCCGCCGGTTGGATCATGGAGAGGTGCAGCGGCATGAGATTATATGTATATGTAAGAGAAAGGACAGTGAGAGAAACGAGAGAGAGAGAGAGAGAGAGATGTCATAAGGACAATGAGAGAAAGGACCGAAAAAGAGGAAGAAAAAGTATTGTCTGTCTACTTGTCCGCTACATAATGTAGCGGACGTAACAGACTGTCATTTATGTTAGAAAAACTTGTCCGCTACATAATGTAGCGGACGAGCTTAAAAAAAATTAAAAAAGTCCGTCCGTGATACAGTTTAGCGGACGGGCGGAGGGGCAAAAAGGTAAAAGAGTCCGTCCGCTACACAGTGTAGCGGACGACTGACAGCGCCGCAAAAAAAGTGATCTGGACCGTCCATCCCTTCGGGATGGACGGGATGGACGGGCAGATCGCGCTGGCAAGATATCCTATTTTGCCTACGCGCTCAAGGGATCAGCTCCCTAACAAGATTATACTTGCGTTCAATACGTTAATTTTGCCTTCAAGTCATTCCTGAGCTTCTTTTAATTGTGATATTGTCCCACTATTATCAGCGCTAAAAAAGGGTGAAGATGGGCTGAAAAACTATTCTACAAAGCTGACATTGAAGGGAAACTAACATGATAGAAAGAAAAAATTGTTGCTAATTCATCTTGGCTGCGCATATTTGACTACAATATACCCACTTTCAAATACACGTCAGCTAATAATCAACGATCAAAGTTCAATGCTTCTGACCCGGTCAACCTAGAGCGCACACCTTAATTTACGTGCAACCAAACTCTTCAAAAATACTCTAGTCATTGACTTGGCATGCCTTCCCTCGAAAAGGGGCCGGAGGCAACCCCTTTGCCCTTGGGGTGGCCCTAGCCTCCAACCCTAATTAGGGCTGCCCTAGCCTTTTCCCCGGCCCTTAGGCGTAACACTTCAAATTTCTAGAAGTGCCTAATTTGTATTGTTGTTTTATTGAAAAAAGAACGATTGTATTTTGTGACATTGGGATGGATATGAATTATTAAAGGTGAATATTAAGTTACTGGCCAAAATATAATTAGGTATAACTTTGGGGGTCATTTTGAAAAATATCATAAGTTGGCCATCAGGTATACATCGTGTAAGAGTGTGGGAGTGCATGGATTCAATGTTTGCCACCTGTGTTTGGTGGTTAGTAATAATAATAATAATAAATGAAAAAAGAAGTGAAGTGGACAAATTAGAAAGAAAAGAGAGAGATGGAAGGCCCCACCTTTACTCATTCGTGAAGAAGAAATTAAAAAAAGAGGGAAGGATTCATGAGGAGGTGCAGACCGGAGATAGAAAAAGGAAACGGTAGAAAGAAAGAGAAGAGATAAAGCTGGAGGATGTGGTTATCAAAGTGGTTTCTTCGTGATTTAGGTACTATTTTTTTTCATACGGCATAGTTATTTCTTAACGTTCGTCTTACTCCTAAATATTGTTGTTCTGAAAACTTTCTATGCTTCTTTTGATTATTGGAATATATATTTTATTATTGAAATATGTTTGTGTTAGGTAACTTAAGATGCTGAAGTATTATACTTGATATGCAAAATGGATATTGAATTGATTTACTAAGATACTATCACGTTTATTGTTTAATTTGATTATCGAATATTTTGTTCCAGAATTGTTTAGCGTGCTTTATTCTAATCTGATGGTGCTATCATTATTTAACTTACTTGATTACCCAGCTCACCCCCACGTATTTACGATTTTCAGTACAGATGCTTACTTTGATGAGCTAATGAAAACGGGAATGTGAGCGAGACTTGTACCGTGGAGTTTAGAAATTTTGGGAACCTATTTTTAGGATTTATAATCCTATTTTTATGACTGTTTATATACAGTGTATCTAAAAAAGTTAAATTAAAAAATTAAATGGAGTGGAATTAATTGGTTATAATACAATATACTTGGAAAAGTTAAGTATGACAAGGAGAGTTCGGAACAAGAAGATGACATTTGACTCGAAACAAAAGCTAATTTTTTTATGGAATAATATGTTGTAACTTGTTACTTCTTTTCAACAGCCGCAAGGCCACACCAACGAACGAATGTCACCAAGGTATTTTTAACAACAAAAAATTTGTGAAAAACATATTGCCCGATTAGTAACGCACGATTGTAAATGATGTATTGTTGCATGTCCAACTTGTCGGTGTTGTTTGTTAGAGAAATAAAGAGAAATATATGTAGGTAAAATCTGGTGTAATTAGTCAACTATTATTTTAGTACAATGGATTAGATCTCCTTAGTTCACCATTATTATGATCCAAAGATGTGACAATAATAGGTTATGATACAAGTAAAAATTTTGATAGAGTTCAATTAATAGGTTATAATAAATGTACCTAGAAAAATTTAATAAGACAATTAGGTAGAATTCACAGTAAAAGATGACATTTGGCTCAAAATAAGAGTTAAACTTGTCTTTTATTGATTGACCAATTGATATCGCCTTCAATATATTGATATTGATATGAATTTTTGAGACGAATCTTAGTTTTTTTTTATCAAATACTAATATGCTCTAATCCTTTTTTTTTTCTTGAGAGGCTGCAAAGGCCACACAAGTAAACCAATGCCAAAAAATGTTTTCAATGACAAAACATTTGTAAAAAATTATATTGTCCAATTAGCAATGCACGTTTACAAATGTTGTATTCTTGCATGTCCAACTTGTCGGCGAACTCTTTTAGAGAAAGAAAGAGAAATATCTATAGGTAAATATTGGTGTAATTAGTCAAATATATACGTTTTTAGTCTCATGCTCTAAGCCTCTTTACTTGACAATTGTTACGATCTAATGGCAAAAGTAATCGATTAGCGTGATTATGACTGTGATAACAATAAGTTACGATACAATAAATCTAGAAAACTTAGATAAAAAAATCAGATATAATATAATTAATAGGTTATAATGTAACGTACCTAGAAACATTAAGACAGTCAATTAGGGAGAGTTCGGAATAAAAACATGACATTGGCGCAAAACGAGAGCTAGACTTTTTATGTAATAATATGCTCTAATTGTTATTCGTCTCAAATGCCACAAGGCCACACAAGTGGAAAGAAAGTCACCAAAATATTTTGAATGACAAAAAATTTGTAAAAAGCATATTCCCATTTAGTGCACGTTTACAAATGGTGTGTTCTTCCATGTCCAACTTGTCGCTGTCCTTTGTTAGGGAAAGAAAGAGATATACTTATAGGTAAAATCTAGTATAATTAGTCAAACATTATTTTAGTAAAATGCCTTAAACCTCTTTAATTGACATTTACTACGATCTAATGATAGAAATAACCAATTAACCTAATTATGACTGTGATAATAATTGATTATGATACAATGTATCTATAAAAATTTAGTTAGACTGCAATCAATAGGTTATAGTAAATACACGTAGAAAAATAAAGTAAGACATATAGGGTGAGTTTGGAATTAAAAGGTAACATTTAGCGCAAAATTCAAGCTAAACTTTTTATGCAATAATATGCTCTAATCGTTATATGTCTCAAAGGCCGCAAGGCCATTCAAGTGAATGAATATTTTCAACGATAAAAAATGAAAAACATATTGCCGAATCAATACATATAGCCGAATTATTAATGCACCTTTACAAATAATGTATTCTTAGATGTCCAACTTGTTAGCGTACTTCGTTAAAGATAGAACGAGAAATATATGTAAATCTGATTTAATAAGTCAAATATTATTTTAGTACAATGTGTTGAATTTAAGCAATTATTGGTATGTAATGATTAAAGTAATCAATTAGCGTGATTATAAGTGTTATAATAATAGGTAATGATACATCGTACCTAGAAAAGTTAAACAAAAGGTTAAATAGAGTTTAATTAATAAATTATAATACAAAATTCCTAAAAATATTAAAACTAAGACAATTAGGGACAAATTCGAATAAAAAAGATGACATTTGGCGCAAAATCAAAGCTAAACGCATCCTTTATATATTTACATTTACATTTAAGTTGATATTGATCTTGATCTTGATTGATATTGATATGTTGATGATTGATCTTGATTTTTAGTATCAAAATAAGCACAAAAGAAATGGCAGCACATCTCCTGTTGGTTACAATCTTAATTTTAGTATCATAATAATTTTGAATAAACGTAATATTAATTCCAAATAAATGTATATCTCCTGTTGGTTACAATCTGTCACTTCGATTTCTAATGTTTATAATTAATTCAGTTAAACGGGTTAATTTAAGTGAATTATATGAATACTTGGTGATGATAATTAATAAGAGCATGAAGTTAAAAGCAACCCCAGTTAGTGTATCTAATGCTTGATTAGCGGATTCTTGTTAGTTTTTACAGATACATGACCCTCCACCCCATTACTTCTCCAGAATCATGGGGAAATCATGAAACTTTACGGGCAATATGTATACTGTTACGTCTGAAATTACGTCTGTGACTCGTTCCATTCACTTGGCATGACCCACGGTTGCTGAGAAAGAATATAACAGGCTGGTAAACAGGAGGGGAGTTCAATTGGCAGTACGTGACCAAGGTATGTGTTCTTTTGCTGCTGCTTCTGCTTCTGCATCTAGCCTCGTTCTTTGTTTATAGCTTCTGCATGCATGGGATCCATGTAACAACAGACTACATGATTCTGTTTAGAAAAGCTGTAGCAGTTGAGAGTGTTTGATCAAGTCCACGTCCAGTCAGTCACACATACTTGGTCTTTTTCGGGTGCATGAGGGGGATTACGCATTTACGTTTGAATCATTTGTCAGCCGTGTGTTTCCTCTTGAAGATATGATTCACTGATCAACGTTGAGCAGCAAAAGTTGCAGCGGCTTGGGATGTTTGCGGTAACAATCTCCTGCCTTTGTAGGGTAATGTCCTAATTTTGATGTTCTTTCTGACCCTTAACATGAAATTTAATTTCTGGTGAATTATGCCAGCCTTCTCCTAACTTCGATCACATGTTCTGAAATAATCTTTGTCGTTTGGTCAGTTGGTTCCTAGGTAAGATGCTAACTTGCTCACTACAATTTATCAAACATATATAGTTTCTCTGAACTGCTTAAACCAACATAAACTGACCAAGCCTTTAACTCAAATGAAGCAGAACTTAAACATGGAAGCACACAATGTAGTGGCTTACTTTGTCTCAAATTAAAAGCTGCGTTGATCATCCAACATATATATTTTCCGAGGTATAGACATACATGCATTGTATTGAAGAAGGACATGGCCATTGCGCTCAAAATTGTTTTTTATTTTATTGTACCTCGTTTACGCTATAGTATGTCCTACACACTTTGTGGCTTGTATACGCAGGGGGCTGCATGACTATTGCCTTTGCCAACAAATATGAAGATTATAGAGTTGCAGAAGAGATAGCCCTCGTGGATTTTGGCTTCCCCCAAACAATCAGAGCATACAAATAGAATGGGCGACAAACCTTGTCACATAGCTATGTACCCGTGGTTTGCCATGGGACACCTGACCTCATTTCTTCACATCTCCAACAAACTCGCAGAGAGAGGCCATCGGATCTCCTTCTTCATACCAACCAAAACACTAGCCAAGTTAGAGCATTTCAATCTCCAGCCAAATCGCTTGAGCTTCATACCATTAACCGTTCCACACGTCGACGGCCTCCCTTTTGGTGCCGAAACAACCGCGGATGTTCCTGATCCATTGCATTCTCTTATAATGACAGCCATGGATCTCACACGGCCAACTATCGAATCGTTTCTCCAAGAACTCAAACCCCACTTTGTATTCTTTGATTTCACACATTGGCTACCATCAGTGGCGCGAAGTTTGGACATCAAATCTATTCATTACTGCACCATTAGCCCTGCAGCTGTAGGCTACTTACTGAGGCCTGGGCGAAACAATGAAGCTGATTTGATGGAACCCCCACCTGGTTTTCCTTCTTCATCGATAAAGCTCCTTGCACACGAAGCCCGAGGACTAGCTAATGCATCCCTGTTAGACTATGGTGGCAGCATATCATTAGTGGAACGCTTATTGATTTCAACTACAGAATGTGATGCGGTGGGTTTTAAGACTTGTAAAGAGATGGAAGGGCCTTACTGCGAGTACCTTGAAAGCCGGTTCAAAAAGCCTATTATTCTAGCGGGTCCTGTTCGGCCAGAACCACCAAGTTCTACCCTGGACGAAAGATGGAGCAGGATGCTGGACAGATTCAGAGCTAAAACGCTGGTTTTCTGCGCATTGGGAAGTCAATGTGTACTCGAGAAGGATCAGTTCCAAGAACTAGTCTTAGGCCTTGAGCTTACCGGACTGCCATTTCTTGCAGCCCTAAAAACACCTAGAGGAGCCGAGACAGTTGAGTCGGCTTTGCCAGAAGGATTTGAGGAGAGAACTCGTGGGAAAGGTGTTGTCCATGGAGGTTGGGTTCAGCAACAACTGATTTTGGCACACCCTTCCGTGGGGTGCTTTGTCACACACTGCGGTTCGGGGTCCTTGTCCGAGGCCATGGTTAACGAGTGTCAGTTGGTCTTGTTGCCTCATATGGGTGATCAAATCATCAATGCAAGATTGATGGAAGGAGACCTGAAAGTTGGAGTGGAAGTTGAGAAAGGACATGAAGATGGAAAGTTCTCCAAGGACGGGGTCTGCAAGGCAATAAGAATGGTAATGGAGGTTCATAGTAAGGTGGGGAAGGAGGTACGAGCCAGCCATGCTAAATGGAGGGATTTCTTGTTGAGCAAAGGGCTGGAGGATACATATATCAATGGCTTTGTTCAGAAGTTGCAAGCCTTTCTGCAATGATGCCAATACACTTGCATGCATGTCCTGATTTGGTTGGCACTTGGGACTTGAATAATTTCATGCATGGTTTGAGGATGTTCAGCTTTTTTTCTTCTTCTATCTTGGCATTTGAATCTCTACTTTTTGTGCAGCACCGTTGACAATTATCAAACCAAATATGTAACAAAACAGTTCTTAATGTCAAGAACCATCAAGAGTTTTAACAGGAAGGAATTACAATTATATCTCTTCAGTGTGATTGTAAACTTACTGCTACTTATGCCAGATCATAATGTAAGAACGATGGTGCTATCAGAAATTTTAATTTTCTTATACAACTCAATTTCTTCTTTGTTCTAACAGAAAATTTTGTTTATGTCCTTGAGATTGTTGGAACTAGCTAATTGCCTAAGGGGACATTCTGATGGAATCAAGTATGTCAGATAATAAAGATATGAAAACATAAGTTATAAAAATATCAAGATTTAGTACAACTAATTGAATAGACAATCGAGACGAGCAAGGATACATACGCTTCCCTTAAGATGCAACTACCGTGGAAGACGCTTTAGTAAAGAACTCTATAATCACCCGTTAATACCAAATAAAACATGTATATAAGGAGAAAGAATTGTTATTAAAGCAGTAAATGGAACAAAAAATAGTTAAAAATCTAGAGTCGGGGGAGTAAATCTTAGGAAACTTAATGTGAGAAAATGGAGATAAATTATAAAGAGACCAACTAATAGAATGAAGAATCGCTAGTAACCACTAAAAAAAATGGTTTTTCACTTTGTTTCTTGGAAGGAAACTTGTTGTTTTTTCTTCTTATTTTTCCCCTTCTAACCCTAATACTATAATTGCATAATCGAGCAAAATTGCAAAACCTTCACATTCACCAAAGTTTAGGTACACTACAAGAAAGAAATAACCTACATATCAAGCTTTAATTTCATTCAGAACTGCACAATCGAACGAGTCGCATATAAATATATTAAAGTGAGTAAGGCGTAAGTCCATATATTGTTCAAGTAGACATGGTGGTGCATTGGACCCGCTCTATATGCCACATTGCAGGTCAAAGAAGTCAAATTGGTCTGGCATGGAACTCAGGCGTCCTAGATCTGGACCCTTAAGGCTTTCATCATAACTTTAAGCCCCACCCCACCTTACCCTAGTGTCCTCGCCTGGGTCATGCCCAACTCTTCCTCTGCCTAGTACCCTTTCCTTTTTCCAGCTAGCTTGGATAATATATTTCACATGTAAGTTCTTTTTCAGTTAAGAGAGTAGCGGTGCTACTTTTTAAGGAAAGTGAAAGATGATTTGTTCAGTCACAACCAAATCGAAAAGAGCATAACTCCCATATTCAATGCCCAGGTTAAACGTTTGGATGCCCCTTGGCATCTGACCCTTCACGGACGCCCTGCTAGGGTGCTCTGACGCTGGGATTCCTTGTCATAGAGGAAGCTATGCTTGCCTTTCACGAAGGGCTACTTCCGATCAAGATATAGAACTGATGGTTGGGACACTGATTGCTATGGCTTCCATACCAACACTACCAATAAGAGGTTCAAGAAGACATGCGGGTGTCACCATCAATTCCGAATTAAACGCTACCAAACATGCGGTGGAGTAGCTGTTCAAATTTTTCTTTAGTTGAGACCATGTGAATGGGTCGTCTTGAGATAATTGCGGATAAGAGGTTCAAGAAGACACATGAACTCAAGCAAGGAACAAAAGAAAAGTACACTTGCTTGTTTCATACAGGGGTGAACAATTAATGGTGACAAACGTGAAAAATAAAATTGTTTACTTGTGCAAAAACTCAACTAAGCCTTAAGCGATATTACGACAACGGCCATAACCCGGATTGTGTACGTTCTTGCCTTTTATTGGACGTCAAAATTCCAAAGAGATCTTTTCTTATGGCTTCCTTGAAGGCTCCTTAAAACTTATTATAACCAAACTCAAAATCTTAACCCGTGTAGTCTCCAAATTCTTAAAAATCTAATAAAATACAAAACAAATAAAGAAATTATAAAGTACCGAGCACGCCCTAAAACTTCCAATTCAAATGGAGCCAAATAAACCGGGTCACCCTAAACCAATGGTATCACATATATTTATATAAGAAACCAAGTTTTTACGAATCGGAACTCGAGGAGGCAAAATTAATAAATAAAAAAAGAAAAAAGAAAAGAAGAAGCCCTTAAGGACATCATAGAACACATAATGGAAAATACAATTTAACTCATTGCGAGGTTTGACACATTGCAAAGGTACTAGAGTGAAGGCTGACATGAGTGATTCCCCAACACGCAGGCTCCCACAGTGTGTGTTGGTCATTTCGTCATACGAGTGAAGCTATAAAGCAATGCGAGTGAGTACGGAAGTGCATTACAACTAGTTTTTTTATTTATTTATGTAATTTGTAGAATTGCATCTCAAAAACAAAGATTTAGTTACAAGAGCAGATTGTTTCACAGGTGGTTATACCAAAAGAAGCAAACCCACTATTCAAAACCATGCAAGACGTACTAAAACTATTGGCTTTAAGTTGTCGAAATCTAAGCTACGCTACAAAATCAAAAGTAACATTTGGGTGACTCACCCAGATGGATCCATAATACATAGTAAATAATAATCATTCTTTTGTTTTTACTATTACAACAACGAGAATCTAAAATAACAAAAATGTAAGCAGTCCCATGTAGATTCCAAAGTTCGTGGAGTGCATATCTTGTATCTCAGCAATCCCATCTGTCAAATTCCCTCGTTAGAAGACACTTAAAACCCTTTCAGATATTTATTCAAAGCTTATAGTTTATCCCAGTTGTGCATTCAAAGCTCACAGTTGACTTAGAGGAATACGAGATATAATCCTTGAAGCAAGCCGGAAAAACCTTAAGAATATATCTGATCACTTGTAACTACGCCATCTCTGATCAAATAGGCAAACACTACGTAACTCATGCTCAAATTTACACTTACAAAGACGACGCCTACTATGGAAACGGGCAGGTACCTAAAAGGAAACGTGATTGGGAAAGAGCCGCAAGGGAGAGTGTCAACACTAAGACACAAATGATCCAAGCTCGAAACTTATAAGGCCTAGCAATGACTGAGAAATTAAGACGAGGCCAAACTTGCCTAACTAAACCACCATCACCTCCCCCCCCCCCCCAAACCCCACAAGCAAGAAATTAAAACCCCGGCCAGCCTCCAGGGATCACTTTCCATCTTTCACCTTTTACTACCACCCCCCCCCCCCCCCAAACCACACAACAAGACCCCAAAACACTATTCTACCTATTTGGAAAGAATTAAAGCAGGAATTACAGAAACCCGTTGTTACTTCAGTCAATGAGGCATTAATACTAAAAGTGCAAGGAAAAGTTCATGCCACTCAAATACAACCTCCCCATGCTATTCCCGACAACACATAAATAAGATCCCCGATCCGAATAGAATAGTAAAAACCAGTCTCACCAAGCATATTAAAAAGCCCGTGCCTAGAAGTGAAACAAACCCTATATCTAGTTTAAAATGACGTTCGAGAAAGAAACAAGGTTCAAAGACAATTACGGTTCAAGCAGAGCAACTAAAGGAAATGAACGAATTGTCAACCCGAACTAATACGTGCCAACCTATATGAGGTGTCGCATGGAAAAAATTGAGACAGACAATTACTTACGCCATCGACTATAGTGTTCCGGGCAAAGATCACCGGCAAGGAGGGACTTGTAGTATAGACTCAGGCCACTGCATTTCTAACCAATATTTCTAGCGATGATTCCGACAATTGTCGACAACATTTTTGGTGACAGGCGGCGGTAGCTATGGTCAATCAAAGGTTCACATCGTTGCAGTTTGTCTAAACGTTGACAAAAAGTCAGGCAGTCGGGCGACTGTATAGATCTGCACTATTATGCGGTCAGAGAGGTGCAGCTCAATCAATATATTACCAACATCGCCGATCTATGGATTTGATGGTGGATACCTCACTGCTTTGAGAGCTTCAAATCAGGCTTGACCTTATTGAAGCTAGTCCTTGTTGGGTTAGATCTAGCTCTTTTTGTCACCACCACTGATCGACCTCTCCGATGGTGGATGCCCGTCGATCAGTCGTGATTGTCGCTAGGAGAAACGTCACCATGGGCCCTAACCTCACAATTTGTCACCGGCTACGTTCTATGACCCACATGAGACCACAAACCCAACAATGGATCTGCTAACATATTATTAGAGTACATCAGAGACCGACATCCGCCCCACGCGAGCTACCGCACGGTGGGGCGACGGAGGGAGGCGCATTTAGGGTTTGCTATGTGTATGTGGTTTGGGAGTGTAGGGTTTACTGTGTATGTGGTTTAGGAGAGAGGGTTACTATGTGTAATTTTGTGGCTTGAGCTGGCTGAACTTTATTACAACTAGTTGTCCTTTGTGGAATTGTCACTCCTACACATAGCTAATAGTGCATTTACTAGACTCTAACCACCATATGAAGGTTTAAGTTGAATGGCTTTAGACTTCATTTATAAAGAGGAAAAATGGGAGTTCATCATCGTGTTCAAACCAGACATTCTGATCAAAGATGCTCACGCATGCCTACTCTACTGACTTTGCGCCTAAGCTTTACTTAAATCACTTCCGGTCCCTTTAGGCTCTGATGATGTTGCCTTGTCTATTTCCTTCGTTCATATCGTTATATTACGCTCCATACATTCTTTCTTGACTTCATATTCAGAATACAGTTGACGTTATTTTCAAAATACACTTAGATAGCGTTTGACTGAGTTCTTGTTTTCAGTTTTGTAAATTGATAAAAAAACTGACGTTTGGTAAACAATTTTGTTTTTTTTTACCCTCAGTTTTTTAAACTAGTTTTCAATTTTGGCTTGTTTTTGAAAACTAAATTTTGGAGTTTTCAATTTTAGTTTTTATTTTGAAATATAACCTTCAAACTCTGTTACAAGCAATACATGAGCCAATTTTGACAAAACCCATTTCTTTAGGCTGTCACTTTCAACGCTGCCACCATCTCCACCTCAATGGCCCCTTCCCTACCTGCCGCCTCCATACAGCCACCCCACCACCACCAAACCTGTTACCATGTGGCCATCATTTTCCCCCTCGCTCCATGACCCCACACACAATATCAGCAACAACATCCCCAATGTTATCCCTGGCCACCATCCCCCCTCATCACAAACACACAGCACTGCCGCCGTTTGTTAGCACCACCATGTGCCACCATCTCCATTCCCCACCCCCACCACACAAACACACAGCACCACCGCCGGTTGTTAGCACCATCATATGCCACCATCTCTCTTCCCCACCCCCACCACACAACACACACATCACCACCGTTGACTGTTACCATCCTCTTCTCTTCTTCCTTCTCCCTCACCCCACACACGAGCACCACCACCGACGGCTATAACCATTGGCACCACCCACTGTCGCTGCCCAAATATCTAGGCCACCACTGCCGACTCCTCCTGCTCCACCACCATAAATTTCTCCTGCTACCACCACCATGATCAGCCGTCAAAATTCCTTGCCCAACACCAATTTATCACCATCAAATCAGGGGTTTAAAGGGTCAATAATGGTGCCTTTAACTACGGAGGCAAGTCGTCATCGTTGATGGAGGTGGAGGTCCTTGCCCAGTGACAATTTACCATCATCAGATCTGGGGTTTAAAAGGGGGTCAATAATGGTGCATCAAACTTCAGAGGCTAAGGCGGTGGAGGCCAAGTCGTCGGAGGCGACGGCGGTGGCCAAGTCATCGTTGGTAGAGGCCGGGTCCTCTTCGACGACGGTGAATTAGTTTATGTGGTGGCAATGGGCGGTGGTGTTGTGAGTTTGAGAGCGATAGAGGTAGTGTTTTGAAGACATTAGGTAGAAAAAGAAATATGAGAAGGAAAAGATAAGAAAAGAAAAAAAAACTCAAAATCACAAACTCTTCAATCAAACACTTGCCTCTTTTTATAAAAAATAAAAACAAAACAGGTTTTGATTTTTCTTTTTTTGAAAATTACAAACAAAAAATTACAAGAGTTTCAAACACACCCTTAGTTTGTGGCATCCATGAGTGAGCTTGAACTTACCCCCTCAAATAATGCAGTTTATGTACTAAATGATGTCATCGTACATAAGACCCACTAAGTGCAATCACTCCATGTTTGTGCGTAAAGGGAGCGTGGATTCGTGTATGTACATTACCCATATAGAATTTACTATAACGCCGCCATCTAAAAAGGATTGCAATGTAAGGAGAGGACTCGGCCTCACCTGCGAGCTGCAATTGTAATCGACCATAACAAGAAAACAATAAGCACATTAACCAAAAGATTACTCTTTTAGCATTACTAAAACAACATTCGTGATTAATTCATTAAAAATCACTTGTACCTGAGTAAACAAATACAGTAACTAAAATAAATTCTTTTTTTAGCATTACTGAAACAAAGATCGCGTTTGGTTCATCAACAGTCACTTGAACGTGAGTTGCGGATGGGGACCACCTTTAAATAGGCGAATAAATTATCCGCACCCAAGATTCTCTCTCCACGATCCCCCCCCCCCCCTCCCAAATTTGCATTTTTTTAGGCGACTAGGGTTTCAGTTTTCTTTTCTCTCTTTCGGGGGAATCCCGTCTGTTCAGGGAGAAAAGATAAAAAGGGGGCCTTTGTTCATCAGAAAGAAGCACAATCAACAGCTTCACTAGGCGGCCACTCTGATTCTTTCTCTAATTTAGCGTCGATTTTGTTTTTGGATCAGAGGTAGTATGGGCCGAGGAAAGTTCAAGGGCAAGCCCACCGGCCGTCGCCAGTTCTCCACCCCCGAAGAGATGCGTATGTCTTCCTCCCTCTGTCTGTTTAATTGTGTGTGTGTTTTGTTGTTGGAGGTTTCGTTTTTTGATTGCTGGATCTGATGGTTGGAGTTCTTGAGATTTATTTTGGCGAGCGGGTTGTTATGGTTAATTGTGTTGCTTTTTATATGGTGGGGCGTGTTTTTGGCTGAATTTTGCATTGGATACTCTCTAGGTCGATTGAACTATGCCGAATAGCTGAACTTTGAGTAATGTTATTTATTGTTCTGGAAGGGTTTTGTGTTTGAGGTAGTAATTTCTAGGGATTATTGATTGAAGTCGTTGGTAGTTGGGGATTCAGTAGCTTTTGGTAATTATGAACTTGTTATGGTAGTATGTGCTTTGGTGAATTAAGTTTAGAGAAATATTCCCTTTACAACAAAAAGGGTAAGAGTGTGTTTGGAACTATGGATTTGATGGAATTTCATTTCAAATACTCATTTTTAGTTTCTTGGAATTCTTAAAAAAAGCTAGTGGAATTGGATTTTGTGTGAGTGGATTTGTTTCTATAGTGTGAAATCCGATGGAAAATGCTTGGGTTTTATGGGATTTGGATTTAATTGAATTGAGAAGAATTATTTAATCTATTTACCCTTTCCTTAGTCTCTAGAACCCATGAACCCACCAACACGATCACCACCTTCTCCATCTCCTTTACACCAATTTCACCACCACCACCCCTACAACTGCCCCTGGCGCCACCACCACTACTACCATCACGGCCACCATTGGATCCTTGCATCCACAACCGCCACACTAATATCATTACACCACCACCACCACCACCAGGTTGTTGACATCACCACCACCATCACCTTCCCCATTGCTACCACGAGAGAGTTACATCACCACCACGACCACCATGTTTATCACTACCACCGTTACAATGCGTTATTAATGGTGCTAGTGTAGAAGATATTGATCCCCATTCCTTTCGTTGCCTCCACACCACTATTATCACCACTGTCAACGTGGTTGCTGCCGACACCGTCACTACTGTCACTGACAGTATTGCTAGTGGCACCCTTATATCATTGCCATCACTACCTCTGTTACCATCACTAGACTGATCCGCCACCACCACTACGTCCATAACTATCACTAGACTCCACCGCCACTACCGCCGCCGTTGATGCCACACCATGACAACCACTGCTGATGCCACACTATCGGTGTTGCTGCCGCCGTCACTACGGTCATCAGCATTACCACTAAGGACACTCTAATCTTACAACCACCATTACTATCACTAGACTGCGCCACCGCCGCTGCTGTTGCTGTTGCTGTTGCTGCGGCCAATTCCACAATTACACCACCGTCGTGGTTGTCAGCACCATCATTATCATGAGTGAGGCTCTAATAACGCAACCACCAGTACCACCATTACCATCAATATATACCACCCCACCACCCTGCTGATAACGCGACATGACCCGCACCACTTCCACCACACGCGCCACTCCACCATCACTTACACTACGACTACAACTCACACACCACTGCCACCATCTGCTCTCACCATTGCATGTTAAACTACTTACAATAGTTGGTTTTCATCGTACGCTGAGGGTGTGATTGTGAAAATGTTTATTACCTATCCGTTCCCTCTATTCTCCAAACTCAACATAGAAATTCCTTGATTTTAATTCCCTTTTGTTTGGTTTGGAACAAAAGGGAATCGAAATCACGAATCTAATTTCTGAAAGAATTGGTTCGAAGCAGAGTGTAATGCAATGATGCAGGGCATGTTAAACGGTCCGATACACGTCATATTATGTCTACCTGCTGTTATGTAGTAAGACTAGCTTATCTGTTGAAGGATTGATGGCTTCTCTGGAAACCACCAAAGTAAAACCAAGACTGTTGAGTTTGACAGCACAATTTTAGAAGTTGTCAGGGTTGTTTGTAATTTGACTTGAATGTGGGAATGTATTTGATAGTCTACTTGGGTGAACAGCAAGATGAAAAGGGCAAGTGTCAGAATTTAGGAAGATCTAGCTGTGGAAGTTCTTTAATTGTGATTAGAATTATTGCTCCAACAAAAGGGTTGTAGTTACAGATACTGCTGTCATAAACCTTGAAAATGAGTATAACTATGATTAACTGGTGATATAGATGGCAGATTTGCACTGATTTACTGATTGTTTTCTTCAAATTGTTGATCCGTTGGCATCTTACTCTGCCCTCTTTAAAGTAGCCTAGGTGTATTGGGTGGTTCTTGGCTCCAAATTGTTTCGTTGGAGAGATTCTGTTAATATGCAGACACTGGAGATTGGAGTTTGAAACTCGGCTCCGCTTTTTCCTTGTCCTCTTTTCATAAGAGAGGTCTTCACGAGTCTCTCTGTAGGCAGCATAGACCAGGGACTGTGCCTCTTAATTGTGGTGGTATCTCAAGTAGAGTCTCAAGCAGCGAGCTTACCTGTATGAGTTGATACTCGAACTCTGGTGCTTTACATCAGACACCAGAATTGAAAATATGATCTTAATTTGGACGGGAATGCAGGCTATGAGCTAGAGAAACCTTATAAACAGTATATTAAAATATTTGAGTCCAGAACGACAACTAGGGCTAAAAAAACGGAGAAGAAGATTTGATCAGGATGGAACATGATTTTATTTGAGATTATTGAGCACTTCTATCATTTTTTACTTCAAATCTAGTTGCTTCTTTTTTATTTATCTAGTTTGCTGGTACGATGGTGAGGTGTCTTTTTCTCCTCCAACTTGTTTTTTTTGTTGTGATGTTATTTCCTGTTTCTTTTTGGGTTCTTTTCTTCTTTTGGGATCACATGAGGTGTGTAGTTGGTCCTATATTTGAGATCTGTGGTCAAGTATCGACTAACTTCATTTTTTCTTCTGACTTATTGGTTGCAGTTGCTGGTACATCTTCTCGTCCTCGCACATTCAAACGGGTATCCTACTTCCTCTAATCTTTCATGAAACAGGAAGCATGTAAAAGTATTGTCGAAAAGAAGTATCCCAGTCATGTAACTAATTTAGATAATAAATTGTGATCGGTTCCTTCCTTTTTAGAAACGGCATACTCTGCGTCCGACTAGTGTTGTGCAGTTGAATATGTGTCCTGTTAAAAGACATCCCACATAATTTTTCTTTGGTTCCAAACGAGAACAGAAAAAATATGTGGGATGTCTATAAAAAAGTAATGTGGGAAATCTGTAACAAAAAAAATAATACGGAGTAAATCTTTTTGTTCCCACCTAATAATTTTGGAAGATGTGCACTTCGAACAATTGGCCAGTATAAATGTGGTCAATATTGTCCCAACTCTGGAAACTCTCTGTGATTGTTGAATCTTAGGTGTGTTTCAGATATTTGCTTGTGGCAATGTTGTTACTCTCTTTTATATGTATTGTTTCAATATATGATGTTTTCAGGAAGAGGCAGAAGCAGAAGAGAATGAGAGATCTGAAGAAGAATCTGAAGAGGAGTCTGATGAAGAATCTGAAGTAAGTATTTTTTTCACAGTTTCTTTACAGAAAGCATTTTTTCCTTTCAGACAGTGTCACAGATGAGTTTCCCTTCCGACCCCCCACCCCCACAACCCACAAAACAAGTGGCCTGCCGTTTTAATTTCGTTGTTTGTGTCTTTAGAGAAAGCATCTTTCCCTTGTTTGTTTAGTCCAGTGAAGGATCTGAAGTAGCTTCTTGCTATCTTGTTGTCAATGATTTAATAGAAGAAGAAAGGCACCCAAGGTGTAATAGAGATTGAGAATCCTAATATGGTTAAGCAGAAGAACTTGAAAGCTAGAGATATTGATGTAAGTTCATACAATTCATCTGTCTCTTTCGAGCTGATTAATTAAGGAGTTCATTTGCTATCCTTGTGTTTACAGTTATTATCGACCAGTCTAAGTAACTTTCTTCTCTTTGCAGATTGAAAAAACAACTGAACTTTCAAGGCGTGAAAGGTTTGTTAATCTTTCATGTAATTCTCTTTAACGAGCTTGATGATCATCTAGCCAACGTCTTTCTTTCATTCTTCTTATGGTATATTTTAGTTTCATGTGCTGTAATGATTATACCAAAATCACCCCACCCCCCCTCCCTCCCTCTCCCTTCTCTCTCTTCCCTCATCTGTCAGATTCTCTTCGCTGAAATTGTTGCTCCCTTTCCAAAACAAAACAGAGCTCTCCTTGCACCTTTTTGCAGTTTGTAAGGCCCTAGTTCTTTCTATTGTGCAGTTCCTTCCCCCCCCCCCCCCCCCAACTCTAGATTGTAGTTTCCTATGTTTTCAGTAAGGATGTGTTTGATAACACAATTAAGCACTTAAAACTTAAAAGTTTTCAATGATTTTCAATTAAGTGCGTTTGATAACGCTAAACCTTGTATCACTTAAAAAATTATTTCTTACAAAAAATAGACTAAAATTTTAAGTCAGGGTGGGCTTACTTAATGCTGATCACTTAATTCTAAGTGAGATGATTAAAAGTTATTTAACATATTTTTACATAAAAAATAATTACCACCATGATGTCGCCTTAAGTATTTTGCTGGTAACACCACCTCCACCACAATACAACCATCACCACAACTATTATTTCGTTTTGCTACCACCACCACAATTACCACAACCTAGCCACTATCACCACCAACACCACCACAAGGACACCGCTACCTCCACCATACCGTCGTTGTTGTCATCACGTCCATTTCTACCAAAAATATCTAAAGATCCATTACACTACAACCACTGCCATGATCGTCATGTCCTCGCCTATTGCTATCATCACAATTACCAACACCACGTCTTCACGCACCATTACCGCCACTATTGACACCTTTTCGTCCTCGCGGCCGCCGCCACCACCACCACTATTACTCCATCATCACCGCCGCCGCCACCACCACCAATACGATTTTAGCTCCCCCAAAAAAGTTATAAAATACATAAACAAATGTATAATTTTGGTAAAATGGACAAACTTATAAATAAACAATTTTCAGACATCTGCTTTTGGTTTAACAAATAGATTAACTTATTTTTCATTAAAAATTCAGTTGCTTAAAGTTTTCAGTTTTATGAATTCAGTGCTTAACTTTTTCAGTACTTAAATTTCAGTTTTATCAAACAGTCCCTAAGTTTGCTTTCACCTCCTTTAAGAGAAACTTTATGTAAATCTATGTTTTCTAACATTTTCATTGCTCATTCTGTTGTTCTTAATTTGTTCATACTTTGTTAGTCTTAAGACGAAATGTTTGTGAAATTTTTAGTTGCCATAGAAGTTATGAACATATCCAATATGTAATACTTATCAGTATCATTGCATTGAACTCTGCTTCCCTGTTATAGTTTTCTGGTTGCAAGTTTAAGATTTGTAGTTTGGTGACTTTGTAGGCGTAGCCCAAATATAACTATATACTTTTGTTTTGATTTTATCTAATGAAGTGCTATTCTCAGTCAAGTTCTTCTTTGGTGTTGTCTTTAAAGTAATGAAAATTCTTTTGCATCTTTGTGGTTTCTTTTATTTGTTTACAGAGAAGAGATAGAGAAACAGAAATCTCATGAAAGATATATGAAGTTACAGGAACAAGGGAAAACTGAACAAGCAAGGAAGGATTTAGGTAAGGATTTGATTATGGTTTTGAGTTTGCCAAAGTATTTCCTTCCTCTTTTCTTATTTCTTTTGCTTGTTAGTTATCTTATGGAATATCAGTTTTTCGTCCTAACTCCTTTCTTTATGAGGTAAACATAGTTTTCCAATTTTGTTTAAATTGATGTCTTAAACTTATGACTCCAGTCATACCAGAGTAGTAAGCAACTAGGAGAACATATATATTTGATATGCATATTAGTGACATATCCAATCTGAAGCGTTTGTGGCAGGACTGCAGTATTATCTAGAAATATTACATTGGAATTTAGACCTCGTTTGGTTACTCTTTTCAAAACATTTTTTGTTACTTCTTTCGTTTGGTTACTATTTTCATAACAGTTTTTCTTACTAGTTTTCATTTCTTTTGGCAATCTTTCTGTGAAAGTATTTCCACGAAATTTCTTGAACAGTCGCCAGAATGGTAAACACCCAGAAGGTAGAGAGCAGATTGTTTTACCTACTACCTGGCACCAGCGCATCACCCTCCCACCATCATCGTCAGCTTCAAATCACCGCCTTCACAACCTGTTGAACTACATGATCGACTATATCCCAACACTGAAAAAGAGTACCTGTGACGGTAGTGTAGTGCTTTTTTCTATTGAGGCTTTAACTTCAGAGAGAAAGACTAGCCGTCATTTGGGGCTCCACAGAAACTGTGGAGTCGTCCGCTTGGTGGCAATTTCGTATTCTCCTATGTTGAGAGGCGGTAGGTTGTGTGGCTGTCTCTCCTGACCTGCCGTCAGAGCCGCAGGTCGGATGGGATGGTGGAGGTAGCCCTGGCATGTTGGGGTTAGGGGAGATCTCCAAAGTACATAATCAGCAATGATTAAGAGATGCATACTTACTTGATCTGGGTTGGATGGGTCCGGACCATAACCTCCAGTTGATTGCAAAGCCAGGAGCCTGGTATACTCACTAGGCTGACATAAGCCAGTCACCCAGGAATAGGCTGGTTGGCTTGGGTAAACAGGAGTAAATGCTGCTGCAGCTCAGTAGAATCATGTAGTCAACTCTTTCAACCAGCCTTACCTTCAATTTTGCCCTGTTCAACCTCTCATCTCTTATGAGCTTGAGACAAGGTCTACATTTGAGAGCCCAACAAGCCAAGACCTGATTAATTTGCAACTGTAGTAGTAATTAGCACCAGATGAAGAGTTAAGAGGCTCAGTAAAGAAGAATTTCCCTAGGAAAATGACATCAATGAGTTTTTTTTTTGGTTGTTTTTTCCGGTTGTGTCGTTTTACGCGGATTCATGTTTTTCAACATCTTATCTTTGATCTTGCAGAGCGCTTAGCCCTTATACGCCAACAAAGGGCAGAGGCTGCTAAAAAGCGAGATGAAGAAAAAGCTGGTAATTTTCTGAGGTGTCCATACTGATTTGCTTTACTTCTATTTTTCAGTGCATGTGGTAATGGTACTGATACATTCATGTATATGTACTTTCTCAGCTAGAGATCAGAAGAAGGTTGAAGCTCGCAAATGATTTCGGCAGGTAGCGGGATATCGTCATGTGAAACTGAGTATTTTCGGCGGTAAAAGAAATATATGCTGTTTAGTCGTCATAGTCCTAAATTATTATGCCTCCCTCTGTTGGCAATTGTGATAATTGATGTTCTCTCAATCTTTCTGGATTACCATTTTATAACGCCATTGTGGCTATTGAAAAGAGATGGAATGGCATTGGGCTCAAGTTATGAAAATGCTGTTAGAGCTATTATTACTTGGAAAACGTAGTGATTTTTGAATAGAAATTATGAAATTTTGTCGTCTCTCAAGAAATGTGACCAAGGTCCAATGCTGAGGACATGGAATAGTTGGATTAACTTTCTTCCTTTAATATCATGGAATGATGTTAAGCATATGTAACCGATTTAGGCTCGAGGAAATTTGATTGCCTAGTAGCGATGTCAGGTTATAAAACAGTAGCAGGATCTCTGGCTTACGGTTGCCATTGCTTTTCGTATACTGATTGCTTGGTCAGACCGCGATGCGGGTCACAGCCATGGTCTGAGCACTTTTTGGTGTCCGTAATTGTCGGGTGGTCGGATGAGTCCTTCAACGATCGGAGGCCATGCCCGGGGCATTGTTTACTTGACGGAATCCTTCTGAGCCGCCAGCCGTGCCTGGCGAAGGTGTGTTTCCTCTGGGTGGCCAAAGCGTTGAATTGAAAATGTCCGTACATAGTGTCTACATGTAGTGTTATTTTCTAGAAATCCAAGGTCCATAAATGCAGGAAATTTATGTACTTGGAAAGAACAAAAAATACATGTAAATAGCAGTAAAGCTAAAGAAGCATTGCAAGGCATTTTGTGTGACGATGCTTAAATCCCATCATCAGTGAGTTAACTTTAAAACTTGAAAGAGAAGAAAACATTTGAGAGCAAATTATTGTCTCTCAAAATAACAAGAAAATGGTTACGATACCAAGAAGATTACAACTCAATGGTAAAGGCATTTCGTTTTCCTATTGTCACAAATTCATGTTTCACGAGCAAAGAATTTTTGGAGTATACTATACCATGCTCCGTAGTACTATTATGTATTCCATTGTATACCATCGCTGTAATCTTTATCTTTTTTTAGTTAATAGCTATCTTGTTTTACCTAGGTTATTTTTTATTTGTAAATGTTTATTTGTTTGTTTGTAATTAGTACTCCCTCCTGCATATTAAAAAAAAAAGAGGCAAACATAGTTTAATTTTATCTTGTTTTTATTTTAGTTGTTCATTTGGATGAAATGTCATTCATTTAGCGTGTTTTTACCTTTTAGATACTTCATGTATATTCGATCTTAATATATATTTTTGACTTCTTTAAAAAAATATATATATAGAAATGGAAATGGTGACATTTATATCGGTCCTTGTGCCTCGTAGACTGCCACATCATTCCACAGAGATGACAGGTGTTTGCAAACTACACAAGCTATGTACTGCTTGCTGGAGAGGGTGAACGGTGCAAAGTCTCAACAATGGCGGCCAGCACTTCTTCTTCTTCACCCGGCAAGACAAACGGGTATTCGGGCGGAGAAATCCCCCGTTACCCCAACCCGCCAGACACCAAAAACGGGTACTCGGGCGGGGAGATACCCCACTACCCGAACCCGCCGGACGTAACCAACCCGGACCCGGAGACGCTGAGGGAGCAGTGGAAATTCGCGACCAGGAAGTTTAACAGGTGGTACTCGCATGCATGGGGCATGGCCATACTTGCTGGGGTCACAGCTTTTGCCGTTGGCTGGTTTGTCAAGGGCTCTAACCCTCTGCCGTCTTTCCAGCACGCCCACCGTGATCCTGATCCACCGCCACCGCCGCCTGACGCTGTGGAGGTACTCCATGAAGTTATCTGATCGCCGGCAACACCTCACTTTTGGGGGGTCAAAGTTGAAACCCGCCTTTCTTGTGGTTACATGAATGAGTTGGAACCTTCATCTTCTGAAGTTAGTACAAATACATAACTAGGATCAATGATGCATATGTATACAATGGAACTCATGGAGTGTGTCATATGTGTGCAGTATCTGTTTTTTCTAATTTTGTTTTGTTTTTTTTTGGAAATTACAGTTAAGTGCTTTGTTATAAGCACTTTTTGAGAAGTCTTCCAAAATCATTTTATGGAAACACAATGGAATTGAACCGGCCGGCTAAACAGCTGAACTTTCAAGCAGCAATAATGCTTTGCAACACTTTTTAGCGCTCTTAAGCATGTAATCACAAAAAACATTTAGCCGTTTTATTAAGGGACGTGTTGCTCGTGCTAGTAACTTAATTAAGTTGCCAGCGCGATCTGACCGTCCATTCATAGTAGATGAATGGATAAGATTTAACATTTTTTATTGAAAAATTTATTGTCTGCTACATATTTAGCGGATTGTGATTTTGATCAAAATGTATCGACGGTATATAATGGGTTGGATGGATTTAAAGGCAAATGGGGGGAAGTATTGTAAATTTTACCGTTCGCTGTATTATGTGACGGACGGTAAAGTTTACTTTAAAAAGAAATAAACTGGCCCGTTCATCTGCAGTGGATGGACGGTCAGATACGCTGACAACTTACCTTAAGTTGTCAGCGCGTGTAATGAATCAACTCTTTTTTCTTAAATATACAATCACAAAAACATTTAGCCATTTTGTTAATTAGTTACATCGCAGGTTTGTAGTCATCTTCCAATCATTCGAGTAGGTTGTGGTCAGGTTGTAGTCATCTTCCGATTGGTTAATTAGTCTTGTTCTCTGATGATAAACTTATGTTTAACTAAAAGTACAGCAAAGTCATCTTTCCACCGCATTCATTTATAGGCCATGTTCGAAGTCTCGTTGCCTTTTGGACTGTGATAGGGTATCTGCATTGGTCACAGTCTCTGATTGCAAAGCTGCTGCTTTAGTTAAAAATAGGCTAGTAATTTTGCTTTCCTTTCTGTCAAATAATATGTTATCGTGCTAGTTATATTTCATTTGACTGTTTGTTGATATTGTAGAACTACTTTTGCTGATAACGGTACGGTATACGTGCGGGCTTAATTCTTTGCTCTTTTATCACTCTGTGTGGATCGATCTCTTGCCTTTGTATTGTTATACACTAGCTCGGTTCTGGAGGCTAGCTTGCTCTGCAGGATGTAGTCGTATTCCGATGTTTTTGGAGTGGGCTGATCCTTGCTTGTAGGCTTTTATGTACCCTTGGGCTGATCTGTCAGTTTTTCATCGACTTGACAGCGCAGACAAGGTCTGGATTTTGTATATTTTGTCAATTCATATTATGATTTATAGTGTCCGTGTGGTCTTTTTTGTGGCACTTTGGTACTTCTTATAACGTAAGTTGGTAGGATATTTAACTCACACAGGGTACTATATAATAAGAAACACATAAATGATGGCGTTGATTCCGGTGAGACTATGGAAAAGACACAAAAAGGGGCATCGAACCCATTAGGTCCAAAGATCTAAAAACCCATGGGTCCAGACCAAAATCGAAGCACTCCATCTACTATCGTACGGACATGACGTCATAGCAACGAGCGAAAGCTGTTTAGATTTGATGCGGCGACCTTGATGACAGATAGCTGAGACATACGATCAATTAATACTAAAAATATTTTATTACTGTTATTAAAAATATTAAAATATATTTAACGAGATTTTTCAGTGTCGCTCCATTTTATCTTACCCTTCTTTATGTATTTTAGCAAAATAGTTGAAATGCTAAAAATGTAAAGTAACGCTTTTTAACCGCACCGTTTGAGGCCCCTTGAAAGCTCTTTGAACTTGGGAAATGTTTATCAAAACTCATCAGTTCTCAACTATGACAAGCAGCCACCGGAAACCCAACTCCACCCCCAACAACGACCTACCCCCTCCATCATCGCCGTCCTCTTCAAATCCTCGGATCTCCGGCGAACCCGGCAGCACGGCCGGGGATTTCCGTGGGGCAAAGCCGCCCCACTTCCCGAACCCACCGGATTCATCAAACCCGGACCCGGCCACACTGAGGGAGCAGTGGAGGTTCGCCATAAGGCAGTACAGCAAGTGGTACTCGCACGCGTGGGGCACCGCCATACTCGCCGGAGCCTCCTTTTTTGCCCTCGGCTGGTTCATCAAGGGTGGCAACCCGCTGCCTTCCTTCAAGCGCGATGACCCTCCTCCTGTTGATTCTCCCTCGTCGTCATCGGATGCTGCTGAGGCCCATCACGCTCGATGAGCATCAACTTCAGTTCTGCCACGTGGGTGAGTCCCAATTTTCGACTTTTTCGTGAATTTCTAGGACAGATTTTGTGTAGGTAATTGTTAACTTTACTCGTCGTTTTTCCCCTGCGTGACTTGTGAAAGACAATAATGATCTGATATATGATTGCTATCCGAAGCCCACCGGACTCTATGAACACCGTTTCAGTTCTGCCACCAAGGTGGGTGTAAAATTTTCATTTTCCTAATATACTTTGCGATTTCTGAAACTAATGCATGTAATTGTTGGCCAGTTATTTGACCTATCAAAGAAGACCTCGTTTGACGTATAATCACTTATCTTAGTTTTCTTATCCCGACCTTAGTTCCAATAGTTGATTTTAAAATGATTTGGTTTTGACAATTTTGAGGTAACTTTAAATTTGGATGGTAAACTGTTTTCAAACAAGTAGACGGTATTGAGCCAAGTCATTTTGGGAAGGAACTTTTGGTACTAAAATTGTGATTTCTATTGTCACTCTTCATTCTATCCTAGAATTTTTAACAAGGCAAATCAAGCAAACAATATGAAACCGATAGGGTATAAATTCATAAATGTTGGTGTGTGTGTCTGTATTTCATGTCTTGTTTCATTTTCCTTTTTTATATTTGGTATGATGACATTGGCTTGTTGATTTTAATCAAGATTATGCTTGTTTTTAATCTGCCTTGTTTTGATTGCTCAATCACGTGTACATAGTTTGGATTGAACTTATGTCAAGTGGAGAAGCAATGCTCAATTGGCTTTGCAGCACGTGTTATTGCACGTCTCCAATATTTCATCTACTCTTTCTGTTTCAATAAGACAATAACCATCACATATGTAGAAGCATACTTGACAAGCACGTATGAGTGAGATAAAATGCACCTGGGACAAGGCTTTTCAAGTTTCTCAAAGCATTTGCATATGTTTCCAATCAATACCACACTTCAATTTTGCATCCTCAGTGCCCAGAACTTGGAGCTAGAAGAGCATCATTTTTGTTTGTAGCAAGGTTTTAGACTGCTTATTTAATAGGTTAAGTACAAAAGCTTCCTACCTATCCCAAAGAAGTTATTTGTTCTTTAATTTGGATGCCAGTTCCTAAAAAAGGGTCGGCAATTGGTTTTTGCGGCAATGCATCGGCATCATGTATGTGAGGTGCCTTTTGTTGTACACACTTGCATAAGCCATGAGATATGCATCACAACGCACCATGTGCTCTTAAGGCTTGAACATGTGAGCTGGCCACGTTTAGCTGTGGTCGGGTTCGGGCTCGTTTAGTGCGGCCCTTTTCGAGCATGGCTCCTATTTGTGAAGAGCTCAGATTTTTGTTCAAGCTCGTCTTCATTAAGGTGAGGATCTCGGCTGTAACAAATTAAGTTGATCTCGGGAGCTTGAGCTCTTGTTCAACTCGAGTTCAGGCTTGTGCTCAAAATTGAGTATGGCTTACTTAATCTAACTTAACGCACAATTTTACAATTTCAGGCAGAATCAAGCCTTAATGTGACAAGTTCATGTGTTTGATTTTGAGGTTGGAAATTCTTGTATATATGAGAATATAATAGAATAAGTTCACAACTCATTGATGAACGTCCGAGTGATATTCAAGCTCAGCTCGTTTAACAGATGAGCTCTAACTTTGAGATCAAACCTGGTTCGTTTGGTACATAACAAACACTTACAGCCCTATGCACACTATATGTGAATAGACTGCGAATATGACTAGGCTGGTTTGCAAGTTGCGCGCTCCCTGCTTATATATGCTCATTAATGTACAGTCTACTTGCATAATAAGTCCTAAAGTACAGTTTAGCTGTTGTTTTGAGGCTGTTACTGTCAATTTGCGTACAACTAGATCCCAAATTGCGGTTACTATTGTAAGTCTTGTTAATGCTGTGTACTATGATGTTGGAGTGGTTACAGTAGTGACCTTCATATCTACTTCCTCAGAGGGGCTGCCTCAACCTTGAACTCTAAGTCGTGGTTTGCGCTATTCCTAGGTGTCACCTTATGCACAAGCCATGACAATCAACTATATATAGGTTCTAACAATATGCTTCTGTATGTGTAGGATTAATCATTGTTGCTGATGTATTTTGGGTTTCTCCAATACTGGAATCAAGATTATTAGGGGTACTATAGTATCTTAGACTTGGACTAGGGTCTTTTCTTTTTACATGACTTATTTAACATTTAGTATGAGATTTATGATAGACTTGATAGATTGTGTGTGTGTTTTTTGTCAGCGTACCTTTGCTCGGCCAATGACTATATTGGCACATATTAGACTTAGCTGGTGGAGAGTAAGTATTAAATGTAATTACGATTGATCTTTCTCTTTTCCTCCCAACTCGTACTTCCGGATGAATGTATCATTGAAGTGAGAGACGTAAAGAAAGAATACGTGGATTGACATTTGCACTCTACTTTTTATAACTTATGCTCCGCTTTCGTCACTATAGATAATTTAAGTGCCGGTAAAGGCCATCGAAAAGTGCTTTTTGAATATCTTTAGTGACGTGAGTGTAGGTGTTGAAAAGTAATGGGTGCTTATGAGTTACCAAGAATAGTTAGACAACTTCTTCTCTTGGAAATATGTGCACTTATTTATATGCAAAACGCAAGCAAAGAACAAATTCGCATCTAAGGATCAGTGTTGCGCAGAAATCATTTTGATATGGTTTCCTAGCACTAAACAACACCAACACTTTGTTTTCATTCGTAACCATGGGTATTGCCTTGAGGCAGAGTTCTTATCAAATTTGATACAAGTGCCCTATCCTTAGGCCATGCCAACTCTTTGTTCCATTTCACCTCATTAGAGTTAACAACAGCTTCAGATTTTTCGGCATATAAGATGCTTCTCTAACTTTGCTGGAACAGCACTTCAGAATTTCCAACCGTCTTTTGCAGCCGATAATAGATTTTAGCGCAAAACCTAGCAAAGCATGAGAATCTCTTTCTGTGCTTCCAGCCAACTTTACACTGGACCAATTGCCCAAGTCACGGGCTTGTTTCAAACTTCAATGTATCTTCTTCAAGCTTTGATTCACCTAAGATTTTTTCATGTCCTTTCCAAGATGCATTAAGATGCAATGCATCTAAAAGCCTTACTTGATGACCTTTGTATCCCACGTTTTGGCTTTACCAGCTGGAAGGCTCTTCATGAGATCGCGTTTATTCATTTAATATGCGATTATGTATCCTGCCTCCTATTGTCCTATGGTTTGAAAACAAATTTTATATGCAGCACACATAATTAAAAGAAACCCGTCATTCTTTTAAATTATTGCTGAACTTATTCCAGTTGTCTTTTCTTATTTTATTTTTTGTAATTACGCAAGGTAAAATGCTAGTATATAACCAAAGGGTGTTGCTAAGCTAGCTTCATATATTGGTTGCTTGCTTGCTTTCTTACCTGATTTCAGGATTGTCAGGAGTTTGCCTTCAGAAATTACGTTTTATACTTCATAAAATTGCCGATTTATTCGTTTGTACTTTTCTTCGAATCGTTAAGGTTTTACTTGAGTATCGGCCTTTGGTGATCTGTAGCCTGCTGAGTTCGGTCAACTGTGCAGGCAATATGTGGTATGATATGGTGATAGACATTTAAATCTCTTATATTAAACCTGTTATACCTTTTTATTACTGGATCTTCAATCCGTTATAGAGTCGTTTAATAAGGAATGGAGTTATTTCAATTTGCTGCCAAGCTTATCAATAAAAATGCCAATTTTTGGTTCATACTATGAGTCAGCTCTGTTGATGTATCATCAATCTGTTAGTTTAAGAGAATTTATTTGCTTATGTAACAGTTTCAACATTGCAGATGGCATTTGCCACAGCCATGATGAAGAGAAGCCATCAGTGTACATATTTCAAGGGCAGTCGTTGGCCATAGTCTAATATCTCCTTTCATTGAGAAGAATGGAGTGTGTAATATTAGCAGAGAAATTTTTGACGAGGTTCTTTAGAGTATAAAGATTGTTTTATCGAGGTATAATCAGGATAGAGGTATTGTACGAAACCTTTTTTCCTTAATTTGTGCTTATGATATCTCGCCATGTCTTTGCTAATTTTGTGCATTTGCAACTGAAGCAAATATAGATTGTCTGTTGGCATATTCGGGATGTTGTGTTGAATATTGAAAGATCTGGCTATGGCATTTGTTCCACTTATACACCGTTTACTTGAATGTATTCTCCAATTTCCAAAGTTGAACTCTTGGCTGTATCATGTACGCTGTTATACCATTTGCATTTACTTATCAATTGCCAGTTAGGTCTTTGATAGGCAAGCCCCTGATGATGCTTTGTTGGTAACAGAGTGTACGAGTGCTAAAAAATCTGCCGCTAAATTCATTCTCTTCATTCATATGGTCAATCTTTAGCGTAACAGAGGACCGTGTAAAGCATAGTTGCATCGCTTGATTCAAAGCCTCGGAAGTCAGCATCTAGCACAGCAGGCTCTAGGCAATCTATGTATTTGGAAGGGAAAGAACACTACAGCTGTAACTTTCTGCCAAGGTTAGTCGCTGCTCAGTTTAGTACCCATTTTTGAGTCGCGAATTTGTAGAATTGTTGATGATTATAGGAGCAAAATCATTTTATCAAAACTCTAGGACACTGTCACGACTCACGACCATTAGGATGACATAATTCATCCCCCACGCTTTTTGTGTTCATCCACAGTACGAGGAAGTTGTTCATCAGCTTTCTCTCAAGAGGAATTGCTTGCAATTATCAAAATTGATGTCAACATGTTGATCTGCTTTATATGCAGTTACAACATGTTTATTCACTAGTGATCTACCATTCTGGCTCTGTCTCTCTCTAAAAATAACTTCTCTCTACCTTTTCTCTAAAAACTCACCACACAAAAACGTGCGTGAGGCGGTGGCCACTCACGCGACAGCCTAGTATAGTCTTATAGTGAAGTTTGTGTGGTGGCATCATGAGCGAGGCGATCTGGGTATATAGCCGGCGGCACCACTGACCGGATGACGATGATGGCACGGCGACGGGTGCCTCTCCCTAGAACCGATCAAAGATGGTGTATTACCAGAAAAGCTGCCCGTTGTCTCCCTTGAACCGATCAGAGATGGAGGTCTCATCAGAAAGGCTCCGTTCTTGTCCAATCTAGACTGATCTATGTAGATTGCAATATCTACAATCGACATACGAGACTATAATTCCCACTGGTGGCGATCGGAGTTTTGGCCGGCGTTGGTCGGAATTCTACAGGCGTTGACTGGAATACTCGAGGGTTTTCATCATATTTAGCATCTTACTTCTTGCCGTTCTTGTTCATTTATGCCATATATATATTCTGTATTTTTCATTCTATCATTTAGAGAGAGGAGGGGAAAAAAGGGGAGAAAGTGGGTCAGGAGAGAGAAAATGAGTAAGTGAATTTAAGTATTAAATGCGGAGAGAGGAATAGAATAAAAATGATAAAAAAGTGGGCCAGGAGAAAGAAAATGAGTTGGTTGAGAGCTAAATGTGGAGAGAAATATATGAAGTGAGTGTAAAAAGGGTGAATATGTAAAAGTACATATAGAATCTTTTTTAATTTGAAAAGTGAGCAATTTTTATGGGACGGTCAAAAAAATTATATATATGATTAATTTATGTATGACGGAAGGAAGTCCAAAAATGATTATAAGGCCACATCAGTCAATCTGTCCAAACAGATTCTTTTGATACGTATAAATTGTTAAAACCGAACTGTTGAAACTTAGGGTGTGTTTGACAATATTGTAGTTTTTAGTTTTGATTTTCTAAAAAATAAAAATAAAAACTAGTTGTGGTTTTTGTTTTGAAAAAAAGAACAAATAGATATTTGATAAATCAGTTTTGATTTTTTCCAGTTTTGGTTTCTTTAAAGATGATTTTATTTTCCTTTATGTTCCTTCTTTGCCAAAACACCAATTTTCATTATCACCAACCAACACCATCACGCAATAGTATCACTGCTGCCCATAGCCATGCCAGTAACCACCAGTCCACCACCCATCACGACCAACCGCCAAAATCACGACAGAGTTACTGTTACCTAAAAATCAAATCTGATGAGATCGACGACAGTGGAGAGACGGCGTTGACAGACGTGGCGAGATCGATGAGGGGTGGTTGGGAGTGGTGAAATCAACGGCGTCAACGTTGGTTGATGGTGGTTGTGATGATGTCCGATTGTGATGTTGTCCGACGTTGACCTATCACCGGCAATTATGGCGGTGTGCTTGGTGGTTAAGATGGTGGTGGTGATGCTTGGTGGTTAGGATGGTGGTTGCGATGTTGTCCGTTTGGTTGATGCGATGCGATGCAATGGTGGAGAAGATTCGTGTGGTGGCGATGGCGGTGGGGTGGTAACGGTGAGGCAGATCTGTCGGTAGCAACCGTGAGATTGTGGCGGCAATGTAGGAGATTTGTTGGTGTGACAGTGGTAGGGTGGTGACGGTGGTGCAGATCTGTGGTTGGGGCGGCGACCGGGTGGTGATGGTGGTTGTCTGCTGGTGTTAGTGATGGTGAGGGCTTAGAGGGTGAGTAGTGGTAGTGGTGAAAGTGATGAAATGAAATGAGTTTTTTAAAATGTGAATAGCAAATTGTTTCTAATGAAGTTTCATGGTTAGATCTCAAAACAAAAATTAAAACTTAATACTCTAAAATAGAGTTTTCAGAAACAGCCTCGTTTTAAAAACTGAAAAAAAAAAAAAAAAAAACTGTCTATCAAACGTTTTTTTTTCCGGTGTACAAAATTGGAAAAAAAAATTAAAACTAAAAATTCTGTCAAATACTGTCTTAATTGTTCAATTACCGTTTGGTTTTTTTATTCTATGTTTTTCTCTAAAACTGTAATAATGATGATTGGTACGGTTTGGCATTTAGCCTCTAACCTGAACCTATCTATTGTGCCCATCCCTACATAAGATAGATGCACATCTAGAAATACTACTAGTAGACCAGAGAGGAGCCGCACAAATTCACTTGAGGACCACTCTTCTTAAACTTTCAGAAGCAAAAGCAATAGTAAAACACATATTGGCAATAAGATTCCAGAAGACTAGGAGCAAGCCTCGAAAGTGAGGGGAGGATATGTGCCAGTCCAAGCAGGATCCATTATTAAAAGGCTACGCCCACATTCAAAATAATAATAATGGATCCTATATGCCAAAAATAAAAACCACCCCTCATGTTATATGTTACAGGTTTTAAAAGCCACCCCAAGAATGAGATGTTTTCGGTAAAATGTGCTTATAGGCTCCTAGAATCGTTGTTGTTTTGCAAAGGTTACGGATGTTTTGAAAGCATGTTGTGGAATCACGTGGAGCTTTCAAGGCATGTTGTTTTGCAGAGGAGCTAGATGGGTTTTGGCCGATCCACTGTTTCCCTCTGAAGAGGAAGAATTCAAACTTGTCTTGAATAAGTAACAATATTTGTGATGCTCAGAGGATTACATAAAGTGTTAGTGTATGCGAGATTTCATTAATAAGATGTACGGAAAATATAATAGTACACAAACCAGTTTGAAGTGTTAGATTTGTTGAAGAGTTTCAAAGTAATTGAAAGGAAGTTGGATGGAAATGGCTCATTAGTTTTGAAGCGGCCTCTTCGACTTTGTTGATGTATTCACTTAGTGGTTTCAACTAATGCAACCTTTACAGGTGCATATGACCATGTACCCAAGACAAAATTATGATTGAATTGAACCTTACAAGTTTTACTTTAAGATGGAGAAAGCTATGCTATGATAAGATGTTTCAATGTACTACAGACAAAATATTGTGGAGGTCACAATGACTCAATGCAATGATTTGGCTGAATGGGAGAGGAATCAAAGGCTGACCTAGGTCTAGGGTAATGTACATACTCTAAGGAGGGACCAGAGAACATGCTGAACTAACTATTTGAAGTAGCGTAGGGGGTTAAACTGTAAAGTACTTCTTCTTTGTAATTCTTTTGGTCAGATCCAAGGCCATCTCAAAACAATCAAAATAGTTGTCTCATGCATATTATTCATGCCTCGTTTGGCTTTACTCGAGCCCATTTACCCACACCTACTGTGACATGCTCATCGAATGGGCGACTAGCACAGGTATATACTTAAAAATATAAATTTTGAATAACATAAGGGAATTGACATGTAATTGTATAATCTAATGTACTGGACTTTGCTTGAATCATAAAGTCAGACACTGACAATTTACTAGAAAAAGGGGCCTGAGGTATCATTTAGGTATAGTCGGGCGTTTGTGTGTTTGAATTGTCAGGTGATTATCAAAGCCACACCCAGTTTGTTAATGGAATATTAACCACCGGGTACAACATGTAGTGCGTTCTAGACCTCTTTGGTGGCAAGCGTTAGGGGATGCGTAAGTACCTATATATATTCACTTTGGATGTAAACTTAATTGAAGAGCGCTCGGGTTTGCTCACAACCAGTTTTTGCTCTTTATGCATTTATGTAAAACATGTCGCTAAACCTAAACTGATGTTGTCAAGACATATTTTTAGCAATAGAAAATGCGTGAAGGCTCTCTAAATACTTAAAAGAACCGGCTTTAAGGGTATCTCAACTCAGGCAATTTCATCTCAAATTTCACCATAATAGTCACCTAAGGTAGGTTGGGGCCACTTAGGAAGAGAATACCAACCATAGTGCCCAAAGCCACATATCTAGCACCCCAGCAACCATGTTCGTAAGCCAAAAATATGAACAGCAACTAACAAACAGGACACTTCTGATTTTGGTTTCTTGAGAATTTGTTTCTTCTCCACCCGCATTGGAAAATCAATCACGCCCCGTCTTCCATCAGTATGCCTTGTGTAGAAATTCCCATAACTTCATCACAGAAAGTGGAAAGGGTGAGAGACAGTTTCCCTGTGAATGCAGGGTGGTTGTGGTTGTGATGATTAACAAATGTGATGGTTCATGCAACTTCACATTCTGACGTTGAGTAGAGAGGAGGTGGAGGAGAAGGAAAGGAGAATTTTCAGCAGGCCTGATATATCCCAATCACTCCAACTCAATCAATCAAAACTGTGTGTAAGACTGTTCTCGCCAATGTGCACGTAAATATTCTGCTCCTTTTAACCCAACCCAGTTGACCCGTCAACCAACCCCCCCACACCCACCCACATTGAAAATTGAAGCTATCGCTAGCAGACATGAGACGCGAAAGAGTAACGGCGGAAGCTTTGTGAACTTCGATATAACACCTTTGGGACTAACAGAACGTAATCGGTTTTTTTTGGGATAAAATCAACGTGTAGTGGTCAAATGGAATAAAAAGAACCTTTGAAAGTCTAATACGCGATCTCTTATTTGCCAATAGCGATATGCGGTATGAACATTATAGATATAAATAGGAGGACTAGTAATGTCTATGAGATAATAAATTACTGCCCTGCACTATAACTAAACATTTGTGTTTTTTTTTTAAAAATAAGTCACAACTGAAGAAAATACAGATGATACTTTTTTCGGTTGCAATATGCTTTTACCAAAGTGAGGAGTGCTTGGACAATAGAGCCACCCCTCGTGTTTATCTGTAATCACGCAAGATCATTCCACATGTTTCTACTTTCAGCGGAGTTTCGCAATGCAAAACAATATTCAATACATTTGTATCTCGTTCTTTGTTTTGGTGACGGTAAAGGGTATCCTCCGGTCAGCTTTAACGTCAACCGAGACTAAGTTCTTTCTGCGAACGATCTTAAAACAATATCTCCCGCATCGGCTTGGTGTACATATTCATAAGAGTATTTTTGTTTCGAGTTCTGATTTCAAAATGTGAATATATCCAAAAAATTAAGAATGGGAGTAAACTACCTTAACCACAAAGTCACCTCCTTGAAGACTCTATTTGTATTGAATTTACAGCTCTTACGTTTATTAACGTCCTTGTCTCTCGTGAAAAGATCAAGTTGCAACCAACGTCGAACCCTTAAAAATAAGGTCTAGATATACGAAAAGGTTCATTTGCAACAAATTGTACTTTTAAGAGAAAAATTACAAGGCCATGACACTGTGAACACATGGGAGAGATTGATACAAGACACTTGGGGGAGTCTTGGACTTGCCAAACATGAAGTGAAAGCAAACTGCCGAGATTCGTGAAACATTTAACTTCTTTCCGTTTGGGGTCAGACCTCCTGATTGGTGCAAAAAGGATGATACGGCTTGAAAATAGTTCTCACATTTATAGAGTAGTACTTACAGTCAATGCTGCGACTGGTTCAGTCCCCACGCCACGCGTTTGGATGACCATTACATTGCTGCACTTTGCCAGTACGTTAGGGGATGTAGAGGGACTAGCAAAATTGTACCCCTATTTTTACCTTGGCTAGTTACTTGTATAGTTAATGCAGTGAACAAGAGTACGATCCATTCAATTGTTTGCTAACAGTTCTCAGCATCGGCCATACAGACAACAATATATACTGTTCATGTTCATGTTCATGTTCATGTTCATGTTCAGCGTACTCGGTACTCCTTACTGAGGATTCCGGGTTTCCCCCAAAATTATTCGTTTACTGTTTCATTTGAATGGATAGAAGCCACGAGAATATAAGAACAGAAAATACTATATACTGTTCTCAGTATTAGCCATCCAGAAAACACTATACTGTTCATGAGCATAGACGCATTCTAATCTCCTTAGTGAGGATTCCGAGTTTCCCACAAAGTTTTTCATCTGATGTTTTATTAGAATGGATTGAAGCCACAAAGATAAACGAACACAAAAGGATATGCCTACAGTAGTCACCAAGAAAGCGAGGGGGTGAGAGCTTAATTCGCAACAAAAGAGTAAAAGTGCAATCACGTAATTAACTTTGAATCCTTATGCAACAAAAGCTCTCCCGTCCTGTCCATTCAAAAATGCAACCGAGGTCCTTTCATGTCACAAGGTGGGAAGTTGAAGCCATAACTAAAAAAGCTTGCAAACCACCAACCTTGCTTTCCTTGAGGTGGAAGCAAGGCCAGTACAACGCAGAAGCTGGCAGATATCACGGCGATGATATCACCCAAGTTGGACGCATGCATGTTCACGTCTGTTTACCAAATCACACTCATTTTTGCAAGCACCAGTTAACAAGCAGCTTATATATCTCATATATTGCTTCATTTTACATGAGATAGAATACATATATCAAAATAGCCCACAAACTTCCATATCATCATATCATATGATCCATGAAACTCGAGCAGATACAGAAGGTCTAGTCTGAAAAAGAAAGGGAACTAATTAAAAACAACTAAGTGAAACGAAAGCAAGCCAAGTTCTTCAACTTCCAGATATATTCTAAACCTGCAACCATAGAGAAGACAAGTCATTAAGCTTGTACATGATATAAAATGCACTATTTTCACAGACTACATAGAACTGAAGGAAGGTTCCTCTTTTAATCTTTTTGGCGACAAACCACATATTCGAAAAGATTATGCTGCACACAAGAAATTGGTCCATAAAATAGAGGACTGAGGAAAAGAAAAGATTATGCTCTCAGTTTTGGTTCATGATTCATTGTAGATGATTTTCCTATCGGTTGGCACCGTCACATCACAAGAGGCATTCACGATACGAGTATCGCTTGCATAATCAGTTGATTTAATTCCTAGTGAACATAAATCTTAATTCCTCGCGAAAATTAAAAATTACCCACCAAATTATAATTCAAGATCCAAACTAATTAAGTTTTGTGTTTGGGGGGGGGGGGGGAGATAATGAAGTAGTACCAAATCAATGGTGGTATCATCTGATGCTGTTAACGTGCGCACCAGGTAATAGAATGCGCCGTGCTGGAGAGGGTGGAGGGTGACACCCCACCCATTGGTGAGCACCGGGTGACCAGAGGAGTGTACGAGCACAGCATCATCACCGAAGGCCTCTCGCACGCTGAAGGGTCCGACTGCCACCTCGAACGCCACATCGTTGATGAACACCGTTGATTTCGCCGGACCCAGTCCACCGGTTTCTCCCAAACCTGCACCTTCACACACCCAATCATGACTATGATAGCACAAGAAATGACCTATATAGTTTTAGCGATAAATGTAGAGCTTCAGCGACACTTTGTTGTTGCCATGTGTTTGGATCCTTATAAACTACATAAATTATACGTAGAAGTGTAGAACCAAAGCAGTAGTCAATGAACAGTAGTAGGCCCGTCCATGCACACTTCCTACCAGACACACAACTCAAATCTCGGGGCAGAAGACAAATACGTACTTGACTCGTTCCTAATATGACAAATATTATGTCTAACATGTAACGTACCAAAAGTTTTTATTAATGAGAGCATACATCAGTCACATCCACGAATTATTAGTGAAGATACTTGTCAATGCTCCAGAATTCTCCGTATATACTTCCAAACACATTTACATTAGATAATATAAGTATTTATTAAAGCAGTCTTATAAGTTAATATAATTTTACAGAGCTCACGTTATTTAAAAAGTCAAGCCTACTTTGACAATAAAACTAATCAATACAAGTCTTGTGACTGATGGCAGCTAAATACTTATACCGTGCTCTTTGCAAGCTTAATACAAAGAGATCGGTTAACGTTTGTGTCACAAACAACTTATATATTGGTCGACAAAACTCTATATTAACTTCATAAAATGCCTTAATTGCAGCCAAAACAAAGGTACAAGCTAACATCTGTATTAGATAATAGAAGTTTAAGTTTCAAATCTATTTTGGCCATAGCAATCAAGACCTAAGGATTCTCATTTGTCAACTTTTTCTTGCAGTTTGGTTGATGCAAAAGTGCCCCTCATGCCTGGTTTTTTGACAAAGTTTCACTCGCAACTACTACTAAAGTTTTTGGAGTTTGTATTGATCTCAACCCTAACTTCGATTGGCATTTTCAAAGTTTACTCTCGATCCAGATCCTCACATTTTGCCGCTAAAAGCTTTTGCTGATACACACACCTCTGCTATTTAGCGACAATATCTAGGTTTATGCGACAATGCAGAGGTGCAGACGATTTTTGTACCATCAGTTTATTATCTACAAGCAACCAAATAACTTCAAGGTTGTACCCTATGCATTAGTAATTAAACCCCTTTGGCAACATGCATGATCTGTACAAGAAAAAGAAAAGGATGGAGGATCTTAGTACCTTGAATGTGACTGATGGTGGGTGGAACAGTGAGAGTAGTAGGAGGGACAATAGGGATAGTAGAAGCAGGGACTGTACTAACAGTATAACCCAACAGCTGCTGAAGTTTCATCTTTTCATCCTCAATCTTCTTTGATGACACATGATTCATCATCAGGTCAGTAAGCAAAAACCCAGAGCTACTCCCCACCGTCTGATCAACCACAGCACACTCCGGCAAGTAAAACTTTTGCTGTTGTTGTTGCTGCACAGGGAAGAAAAACGGCTCCGGCAAGAACTCTCCGGCGTGGGCCTGATAGTAGGGCTGGTTAACGGACGCGGTGGGGGAGTTCAGTGCATCAACGGCAGTTGCATTTGCCGCCGCCTTGGGAGAAGATTTGGACTTTTCAGAGGAGGAGGACGACGAAGAGGGTGCTGCGGTAGTGGCGGCGGCCACGGTGGTGGTGCTGGCGGCTGACTTGGTGGTTTGGAGGTGGCGGTTTTTGTGTTTGCTTCTTGATTTTCTGTTCTGAAACCAGTAGAAAACGTTGGCGTCGCCGACTTGGCCGTACTCCTGAAGCTGTGCCCTGATCTTTCTTATCTCATCCCTTGGTGGATTCACCATTCCAGAGTTGAAGATTGCTTCTAGAATTCGGATTTGTTCGGGCTTTGGGTTCCATCTTGGCTTTGGCTCTGGACTTCTTTCTTCGCTTCCAGTCACTGTTGTATCAAAACAACCAAAAACTTAGAGACAGACACCGGTTCAAAACGTGAAACCAGTATCTAACAGCTTGGTAAGACAACCTGCATAGACTTCTAGCAATACCCGCTTTGGAAATAACTTTGATACACACACTGCCCACTAAAGCTCTTTGGTTGATCAGTGTTTCGTATGTTACAAAGAAGCCATTTTTGTAGAGTAAAATCAGTTGGAAAAGAACCTAGTAATCGATAACCATTAAATCATGTAGATCATTACTACTATATGATTGGTCAAGTCTTTGAGTTCGGCCAGATGGTGGGTTTACAAATGTGAGAGACAGAAAAACTGACTCAGTTCCTCATATTGTAATACCTTGCATAACTGTAGCTGGTTAGGAACATCTTTCTCTTCTGTGAAATCATTTTCCAATTGTGATGAGATGTGATGAATTCTCAATGATTGTTACTGAGAAGGGTCCTAATATTGATGTACATGGTATGACCCTCAATATTTTCTCCAGATTTATTTAATGCCTACTGTGCAATGAATGAAGGAAATTAGTGATTACCAGAAGCATATGGGGCTCTGTGGCAACCTCCAGTTGAGACGAGAGAAGTAGGGTTGATGTCATGCTGCCACTGGTGGTGGGTGCTGCAAGGCTTGGACTTGAACATACTAGGCCAGTGCCTATTTGATGAAGCCATATCAAAGTGATCAGAAGCAAAAGCAAAATGGCCAGAAATCCTTTTCTTGCTCTTGCTTTTGGGAAACTTACTGATTGCAAACACTAGGCACACATAGCATCTCCTCTTATAGCCTCTTTCACCTACCCCTGTGTGTGTGGGAGTTCACTTTAATAAAATTGCTCCAATATAAAATTAGAAAAGAAGAAAATTATTGACACTAGAAATAAAAAAGACAAAACCCACAGCAGGAATCGCCTGTGAAAATGATAAACAAGAACGGAAACCAAATTAAATATAAAGGTTGAAGATAGAGATAGTACAGGCCCATACCCTTCCTTACAAATTAGCATTAAAACTGGTATACTTGTGCAAGACTAAAAGTACAAGCCAATTCCCCCGGAAGAGAAGCAAAGGGAACTCTAAGAGGAGTGCTTGTTGGGGCTGATATTAGAATCTTCATCAGAGAGGCCACAGAAAGCTCTTAATGCAAAAGAGAGAGGGTGAGAGAGGAGAAGATGGGGGGTTGTGGGTTGTCTCTGATCAGTTGCCTCTTTGTTTTTGTTTATTTATATGTATTTATGTATGGTTCCTCTTTTCTATGGAGAGAGAGTTCTCTTTTCCTCATTTTGTTTTGTTTGCAAATGTGTATTGATGGGAAGAGGAGTTAAGGGGGGTGGATTTAAATGAGGGGAATTTTCTAATGGAAAAGGGTTGTTGCAAGAATAAATAACGGGGTGTTTGAAAGTCAAGAAGGGCGTGTAGGTTTTGAATTGAAAGCGGTGTGGGGGTAGTAATTGCTAGTTTGAGTTATTTTGGGCAAAGTAAGGAGGTGTTTTGGATTGGATTGACTCGAGGGCAATTATAATTTTGTACTTTCAGTTTTAAGAGAGAGAAAGAGACTAGTTTTGAGATATTAACTGAAAATGCTTATGTCAAATTATATACGTGACTTTTGTCAAAATAACAATGTAAAGTTTTGAAAGCAACTGGTACAACCATTTTCAAGCAAAATTTTTTATTATTTGACAAAATTCAAGCTATTTTCGCCTTGTAGAAGTCGCTTCGTTCTCAGAGAGTGTGAAAAAATATATGTTGCATGCTCTCTAAAATAAAAACACAGCCATAACGCTTTCGCGGGGGGAGGGGGGGGGGGTTGGGGGTGTTTCTGAAGCTCTCTCCCATTCCCTTACTGTCTCCTTTCCCGATGTAATAAGCTTCTTCTAAGGCCTCTCCTTGGCTAAATTTTGGTGTCTCCCATCAAGAAGATCTGCACATGATAGATTTTTGGCCGGATTTTCAACCAGGGCACGAGTACTCGATCTACTTTTTGTTAAAGTCGCCGAGTCCTATGTTGTTTTCGGCATTTTTCAGGTGACAAACTATCCGCTCAAAATTTTGCTTTTAGGCTTGCACTTGATATTATGTTATTTGTAGTAGTGCTCTCATTTCTTCTTCATAAAGCATCCTTGTTTCCGATCCAATTGTTACATCAACAATGCACATGTGTTGATCGAGGTGAAAGTGGATGTTGTAAGGATTTTGATGTCAGAGTAGATGGATGTGGAAGATCTTTGGTATGTGTCTTGAGGACAAGGGATTAAAGTAAATAATTAGGTATATATCTAGTTTAATTTCGTTTCTCTTTATTTGCATACACTGGATTCTGGTTAGTTGTAAACCTCTAGGTTCTGGCAAGTTCTTATACGCCAGGTTAAAGTTTAGATGCTCTGCTTTGGTCTTGACTGTAACTTTTTTTAGCACTTATTAGGTAGCTTTTTAATGTTTTGACCTATGCGGTCATGGTCAGCTGTTGTATAAAGTCACAGGTATGTCATGACCTTCAAACTGTTTGTGATGCTCTGAGTCAACTTGAAAAACTTTGTAACCCTTAACTATCAATGTCTTTCTGTTATTACCAAAAAAAAAATACTTTGTTTTAAGAGTTGTTGCAATTAGGACATAATATAAATCTCCTACTGGATTATTCAATCACTTGTGTTATTGTGATTCAGTTTGATACCTAGATCTCATGTCAAAATCGATAGTGTTCAATACTATAGGCTTACAAAAAAGAGTTCAATACGTGGTCGACCATTGAACTATAACACAAATTTTATCTTAGTCATCGGACTTTAATTTGTGTAAAAGTGACAATTGAATTCTTCAATTGACCCTATTTGGACTATTCTGTTAGCTTTTTCTTCATTTGACCCTAAATAGATGTTATATTTCTTCTGTTGATCTCAAAATGATTTTCTTTTCAATTTACCCTACATAATTTTTTTTCTTGAATTGACCCTTACAAGATCTTCATTTTCTTTGATTGACTTTAACAAGATATTCTTTTTCGTCAACCCAGATCGCCCACCTACCCACCTCTACCACTAGCCTCTGCACCCATCATTATAACCAAGCCTCATCGCCCCACCCAAGCCTTGCAACCCACCACCACCAACAAGTTGTCACCCTTACCCAGGCCTCGTCGCCGCCCCATCCAAGCCTAAAATCCATCACCACCATGACCATTACCACCCCCACAACTTCATCACATCCGGAGGATGCATGTGCATATATGTGTGTGATTGTATGTCAATTAATCAGTATGTGTGTGTGTGTGTCTCTGTGTGTATGTTTGTGTATATTTGTGTGTGTGTGTGTGGGCATCAGTAAGCGACTCGATTGTGACCACATGTGGATATATTGATGGTAATGATGGGTGGGTAATGGTTCAGTAGTGATTGGACGGTGACGATATGGTGGCAGCGGCGAGGGCTTGGATGGGTGGCTTAATTAGAATTTTATGATGTGTGGTGGTGGTGGGTGGCAAAAGCTAGGGTGGGTGGTCAAAGGATGATGGTTGTTGGTGATGGGTGAAGAGGAATTGTATGGGTGGCTCAGTTTTGGTCAGAGGATAATGGGGTGGTTGTGATGGCCCACTGTTGGCGAGGGCTTGGTGCAGTTGTGATTGGATGATTATGGCATATGGGGTGTAGATGAGTTGTGCGAATTATAATGGTAATAGTGGGCCAGTGGTTGTGAAATGATTATGGCGGCAACATAGGTAGCATGGGGGTGGTGATGGTGCTAGGCTATGGTGGTGGCCTGAGCTGCTTCTAGAAAATTAAAAATTTCCAAAAAAGTTAGTAGATGAAGGGGTTTTTTATGGAGGCAGTGATGAAGGTGTGGTGGTAGTAAAGGGTAGTGACGTTTGGGTCAGGGTGGGGAGGCGGCTTGGTCGTTGTGGTGTCAAGAGGCAGGAGAAGAAAGAAGAAGAAGAAGAGGGTGAAAAAAAAAAGAGAGGAAAGAGAGTGCATAATTGATCCTAAATTAAGCCACTAAATAGACTTAAAGCTGACAGAAGTCAACAGAATAATTTAATTTGATAGAAATCGAAGTCCAGTAACCAAAGTAAAATTTGTGTTATGGTATCGTGGTCAACCGCATATTTAACTTAACAAAAAACTTCATGTTGTCGCATCTTCAACGACAATTTTACATTTTTAGCAACTATTGTCATTGCCATCAACAAAAGTCGGAATACTTCATGTTAAAGTTTAGGGTTAATTACACTGATGTCTCTGAGGCTAGGGTAAAATTACATGCATGTCTATTAGTTTTGGCAAATAGTGCTTACCAAACGGATTATTGAAATACATAACAGTTTGGAGAGAAAAGACCAGATTGCCTGTAACTTAGGAATCTAAATTTTCAACTGTCATTCGTCTCTCTCTCTCTCTCTCTAACTCAAACCACCAACCACCTCAACACCACCACACCGCACCACCTCTGCATCATCGCATCACCACCAACCATTTGCCACCAAGTCTTTCCTATCGCCAACAACTCTAATTTCTAAAGGGTGTCATCAATTTGGATTTGCCCTATTAGGCTTTGAAAGTAGATTCAACCACCAACGACATTGCCACGCCACCTCCACCTACCTGTGGCACCACGACGACTGAACCATCCTAACACAACCAACTAAAGAAAACAACATCCCCCTCTCTATCCACACACAACACACACTAGACACCATAAACAACTCAGATCTCCATGGCTCGCAGCGGTGGATCTGGGTGTTGAGGTGGTGCCGTGGATCTCTAAACTAACGTCATAGGCTCCTAACAAAGCCTTTGTTATTACACACTTCCCCAGATAAAACCACCACATGTGAAGCAATCATCACGACCTGAATCTGAGCGCTCATCGTTGTCCAATCGACTGTCGAGTCCATTGATCGTCAAACCCACTATGGCAATGCCGGGGGGATGGGGATAGCAGGAAGACTAAAGAATAAGAATAAATGGGTTGGGGGAGAGAGGGAAGGGGAGATATATATATATATATATATATATAGAGAGAGGGGTTGAAACCTTAATTTGAAAATTAGGATTTTAAATTTTCAAACAATACATACATTTAGCATATACTCCCTCTGTCCCACATAAATCGATCGCTTTTTTTCTACTCGTAGATTAAGAATTTAGGTCATATATAGTGTATTTTTTATTCTATTCTTTAGAGAGAGGAGGGGAAGAAAGTGGGTTAGAAGAGAAAAAAATGAGTTAATGCACTGTTAAATGTGTATAGAGAAATAAAATAAAAAAAATGTAAGAAAGTGGGCCAAGAGAGAGAAAATGAGTTGATGGAGAGTTAAATGTAGAGAGAGAACTAGGATAAAAAAAAGTGTAAAAATGATAAATATGTAAAATACTTACGAAATCTTTCTTAATTTGGAAAGTGAGTAGATTTTGTAGGACGGTCCAAAAAAAGAAATATGATCAATTTATGTGGGACGATGAGAATATTAAATAAGGGTAGTATTGTCACTTTAAAAGTACGTATCGATGATATCAGCAAAAATGTATGATTTTCTAATAGATCAGTGATCGAAGGACACGACTGGTACATTTTAAAATATAGTATCTTTTACAATGATTTTATCATAACGTCTGGAACATAGATGTAATTAATCCTAAAATTTAATGGTTCGTTAGGGTTTGAAAAGTCAAATAACTTATTTGACAAAAGCTGGTGTTTCAAGGACTCTTGGGGTATACAATCACATAGCGAGATCTCTTTGTTTCTGAATGTGTGGGTTTGCGTGTGTGTATGTGGTTCGATCTGGTACCCAACTCCCCATGCAAAGCGGGAAGAGAGAGTAATGGCTTGGGTGACTTCGGTCTACGTGGTGTCGGTGTGATCCCGACATGCAAAGCAAAGCTCACAAACCGAGCTCTCGTGCGTGCCATCTCACGCATCACTCTCTCTCCCTCAGTTTTTCTAATCCCCTTTGTCTTTAAGTTTAACACACACAGACTCTTTCTCTCTGTGTGCTCAGTATGAACTGTTTGAAAATGCATCAGAACGTGTAACTACGTTTTGACTTATTTAACTGCAGGGTAATTAAGAAATCTGGTCACTACAGGCCGGTTGGCAGTTCACTGACGTTACAAAGCAAGATTAGAGAACTTGCAGCTAATGTGGTATAGATTAAGAGCCTTGGGTGTGGGAAAAGTACAAAAGCCTTACTATTTAGCTGACGAGACTTGAGAATCAACTTCGGGGGAGCTTTAAGAAGCAAATGTAAAAGAGAAACTTATCACACATTTCTCAAGTGAGGCCAAACTAGTTAGAAATTAGTGTAAACTAGTGGTATATAAAGACTTCAGAGGTATTTAGTGACGGAAGTGGCCAAATATAAAAAAAATAAATAAATTGGTGCAAAGAAAATATATTAAAATAGTTCAAATTACATGCGTCATTGTCCTAAACCTTCGGCATCATACCGCAAAAAATAATACATATCTTCAGGAGGTTGTTCTAATAACTCAAAGACATATCTTGAATGGCGCCCCTACTTGCCAAGAAGTATGCACATCTATTGCAAACTCAAGCTCAGTATAAATTCTAGTAAATGGTTATGGTGAAAGCAGGAAAGGACGAGAAAGATGGGCTATCTTGATCAAGACCTTTTTGACTTGACTTTACTTCTACGAAGTGTATGCAAACCTAAATGACCTTCTTTAAGTGATAAAATGATGCGTAAAGTTAAGTACGAGCGCATAAATTGCCTCACATATTCTTTTGTAGAAATGGGTGATTTATATTCACTCTTCAAATCAGACTAGTTGTTGGAAGTTTTTACTTTGATGACCTTAACAATGGTGTAACAATCTGCAAAATCAACAATGTTGATGTCATAGTATTACAAAAGTTTTGAAATATGTGAAAATTTCTACTTTATAATCAATTCAAAAACTCACAAAGTTTATATATTACTCCGTAGCTAATCAGTGCTGTTTCTTTTTTTATTTATGTATAATCAGACTCTCGGAAGTGATTATTGTACTCTGAAAGTACACTAACTCAAAGTTTGATACATTAAATTGTAAACAGATTAAATGGTTAACTGAATCATGAAATATTGATTTATGGATTCAACTTTTGCCCTTCTCTTCTGTTAGTCTGATTGATTAGCTTCTGGGTCAGTGTCACAGTGATGTGCAGACAGAGGAGCAAAGTATGACGGAGAAAGGTGCAAGAAAATACGATCCCATCAAAAGCCTTTCAGAACTGAGGAGACCCATGATTGAATACTGGATATGGTAGGAGGCAGTACTACTAGTGTTGTGGCTTTTAATACCTCTCTATCTGTATACAGTCCTCTCTAGCTACCAACGTGTGTTCTTCTCTTCAATACAGTGAGAGGGGAGGGGATCTTCTGATCATGCACAGTACCGTACAATTGTCATGCTTATTGGATCCATTCCTTCTTCTCTGTCATCTCATTTTCCTTCATTTTTCTGCTTCCCTCATTTTGTCTCTAGCAAATATGTCAAGTGAATTTAATTCACCCCACCTCCATTTCACCCTACTTTAATATTTTTCTTTTTCTTCTTCGTTTAACTTTTTCCTTTGTTTCCTGGGCAAGTACGATTTGGTATTGTTGCAAAGTTCATTGTTAAAAAAATATATTAATCGGATTTTGCTCACAGACTATTTTTTAAGGATCAATATGAGCAATGCATATTCTTGAATTCTGTTTTTATTTTTTCGCTAGGCATATAGGGTATTGTGGCCTTGATTTCTGTCGACTACACTTAATCTAACTTGTGGCTTTTTATTATTGTCGCAATGATAATATCTCATTCCCTCGGATATTCTGCTCTCTATTAGACTCGAATTTCTTACCTTACCTATCGCAAGAACAAGAAGGAAAAAGGACATCCAACCTTAAATGCCTACAAATGGTGACAAAGAGTTATATAATTACTAAATGCACTTCAGCGTTGTTTCACGAATGAGTAAACTAAAGTCGAAAAAGAAAAAGATGTATGAGAGATAGAACGTGTAATCTAATGCTTATTGACTTCCAAACCTGAAAATATTATAATTCACCGATAGAACAAAAAAAGTTATTTCACTTCAAAAAGATCTATTATATACCCTTTTTGATTACTGATTTTTTAAACTAATAGAGGTTTTACCTCCAAATAAACTAGTAAGACACATCTAGTCTAGTCAAAATGATGTTTGACAGACCATTTAGAAATTAAAGGCGTGGGGTACAGTTGAGCCCTAAATTTTAAGTACCGAGTGTAATTAACATTAACACTAAAATAAAATAAAGTAACACACAATCATCATGAGAAGCTTTTTTATTCAATCTTCGATCATCCCAAGAACCAAAGGTCCTTTAACGTGGTGAGAATGTTTAAGGCTAATTTTAGTATATTATTTTTTAACGATTGCAACTAAGTGAAAGGACAAACAATGTATGTCTGCACTCGTGTCTAGTAGATTATAGGTAGATGGTAGTCAAGAGTTTTTCCAGGTCTAGCATTAAGTACTAATGTTTCACATGATTTACAATGAATGTTCCTCCTAGTTTTCAAATGCAGTATAATGAAATGGGTATGTGTGTCTTGCGACAAATGCGCCAACATCATTCACTACATGCAAACGTGCATGCAGTAAATACACAACATGCTTGATTAAATGCACAGCTTTGGTGCACATGCAACCAAAATGATATTTAAGGTCCATCTGTTTGAAGACTGATAAACCATATATGTTTACCAAGTATTCCTTTGGCTCAAAAAGGTTGTGGGTCATAGAGATGTGGTGGGGTTGGGATGCCACGATTGTAGGCATGACTGTGGTGCGACTGACGGACAAGAGAGTAGTAAAACTGTTTGGAAAATTTTCTATCTCGTTAGATCTTACCTGTTCATTACACCATATCATATCGATCACCTCTGCTGAAGTTTTTCTCGGAAGAGGGGTGGTGGTGGCGGCGGCTTCATTTGAATGCGAAGGTGTTACTAGCGCGATAGTTAGCGCATATAGTGGCATCAAGGCTAAAAATCGATGTCACCAAAAACGTTTGTGCGTATATCTACATGTAGTATCATCATGTTCGCACGACCTTATCACTTGTCAAGATAAAGTTCAAGAAAGTAGCACACCAAATATCGCTTTTCATTACTGCTGTTAGACTAATGGGGTGGTAAATAAAGTTCCTTAATGCTTAAAACGAATGGTTACACATAAAACACCACACTAAAAAATGTTTGGCTTTTCAAAGTGAACAATAATGCATAGACATTTAGAAATAAAGAAGACGCACGAAGTAAAATGAGAATTTTTGGTGGTTTAACAACAGACTTATATAGTGAAAAGAATTATATCACTGTTTTCACTGAAGAATAAAATTGAGATTCGCATTGGGTTCTATTGCTCTCTTACACATCAATTGGTTCCCTAGTTGATTCACTCGTGCACAATTTGGAGACTATCTAGTTCAGAAATGGTGATTAACTGCCTTGTCAGTCCCTTTTTTTTGCTTTTGGTGAGCACGCGATTTTAAAGAACTGTGTTGGTAAACATAGAGCGAATAATTGTTTAAACCGTGAAAATATGTTTGCTTCTCTCATGACCGAGACCATTACAACCTCTTCAGAACACCTAAAATGAAATAAAACGACGATTACATTTTAGAAACTTTACACGCCATCCTTACGTAGGAACGTAAAATGTTTCATCGCATTGAGAAGACCGATAGAATGCATGAACGAACGTATCGGCAAAAGTAAAAATTGGTTGGTATTTATAGCGATAGAATCTTAGCCCATATACACACTGGTTTTTCTCAGCATTGCTACAATACATTATCTAATTGGTATTAATACTAATCCGTGAATCCCGGATACATCCTCCTGGGAAATTGAGGAGTGAGACTATTTTTTGCATTGACTTGCAACATTTACTTCAACTATATTTTGAGCTCGAAATCCGCAACAAATTGTATTGGGAAATTAAATTAAATACTATAAGTGGTTACGTACTATAAATTTGCATAGGGTTGTGGCTTAAGATCCAAGTATAAGTTGGGAATGTAAAGCTCATTAGAAGGATCGTTTGGTACTAAAAATTCTTTATGTGTTCTTAACATATATTCCAAGTCAATTTAGGATCTCTCCCGTGTTCCATTGGGGGGAACAGAGAGGCTTTTGCCTTTAAAGTTAAAAATAGAAGCTGCCTAATCTCAATTTAGGTACATAGATTGGTGAACAATAATCTCTTTTGAAAAAAATTTGGCTGCTACCCGGGTTGAAGGAATCTTCCTCCTACCCCCCATGTAGCGACAATTAATAGTTGCTAAATCTTTCCAGTGGCTTTTATTTAATGACACTAAAAAAATGCTGTTAAGAATTGTCGCTGAAAGTATTAACAAAAAAGCCACTAGAGACATTTAATGATTATTAATTGTCACTATATATGGGGTTGGATGAAGATTCCTACAACCGGGGTAGCAGCCAAAGTTTGTTCATCTCTTTTGGCTTAAGATGTTAGGCTCAATATAATTTATACTCCTTAGAGCTTTGGGCTTATTGTACTTGTTACCCCATTTGCAGCTAATTCACTTTGTAACAACAACAAAGTTTGACCCAAGTAATTGACGGAGGTTATAGTCGTGGTAAGACTTATCCATTGTTATGCAAGTTCACAAATTCGAGTCTACAGGGGCAGATTATTTGAGGTAAAACGAATCCTCTTAATGCAGCCCAAAAAAACCAAAAAGTTTGAGACAAATGATGTTTCTACTCTCTACGGTATATTATGGAGTTCTATTTTCTTTTTGATCTTTGAAAGGGATCGATTTCGAGGAATGTCTTCGTTACTTATCCAAAAATGCAAGAATATCGTGAGATGAAGATTTAGAACTCAAAAGGGTCGCCATAATGCAAGGATCGAAACTAATACCAGCATGAATCTAAAGGCTTTTCCATTTCCTGTCGTAAACTTGTTCCTCTTTGTAGTTTCAATTTGTGGATTTGGGATGAACCTTGCACTTGTAGCCTTTCATGGCGATGGTATACCAAAGCCAAAAGCGACAGCCTTTAACAGTGAGGATAGAGGCCAAGGAAACCAACTCTTGCTCGATCTTACTCCCTACTTATATTTTTGAGATGAGAAGTCCATGGACATTGGTTTGTGAAGCCACTAGCAGCACCACTCATTAATTTTGTTCTCTTGGTTTACGTTTGAGATAACAAGTCCGTCTTAATTTACCCATCGAATCAAAAACAGGCAACAAGTAGAATACTTCGTTTAATTTCATGGCATTGTTCAGCTTACACCACCATGCCAAAGACAAGTGTGCTACCCGAATAGGACTAAGCATAACGAAGTACATTGGAGGAACCCAAAACTTCATTGATTTCACACGCGCTACAAATAATTACGATCAATACTGAGAAATTGATAAATTTATTCCAAACTTGAAGTTTCCTGTTCCAAATGACTTTGGATGGACCTGTTAATAATACACCTTCAACTTTTATTAAAGACAAAAGTGAGTGAGAGAGTCAATTTTATATGGATTTATTAGTTAAACTTTTTGACTCCATTTTCGTCAAAAAGCACTCTTAATTGTTTCATCACAAAGACAGTTAGTTTAACCTCAAGGATCGGCCTAGTGTTCAAGGTGGTTTGATCTCTTCCTTAACTTCCTTGGTCCAAACCTTAGTTAGCACCCGAAAAAAAAATACTCATCTGAATGCATCACACTGATATGGAGGGTGCGCCCTTAAGATCGGCCAGCGAGGACACTTAATCTCCCTTGACGCTAAATTTGACCACCTGACAATACCCCTTACCGTCCGGTAAAAGAAAAAACAAAGCCACAAATTTTATGGTTTTAGTCTTTAGTTTTGTTTTAGCGGTGAATATTATGAAAAATGAAAAAGGGGAACGGAGGCAGCCCACTCCGGAAGGGCAGTCGCAGTGGAAGAATGTTATTTGGGCTTATTGCTGATAGATTGGGCTTGGATGAATTAGTTGAGCTTGGGAGTCTCCGGTTTGGACTTTTAGTGGCAGATTACAGTTCGGGCTTGGTCTGCCTTAGTTATATGATGGCTGGGTAGATTGTTGTGCTGGGCCTTCTGCTTTAGTTGGGCTGCCCACGTGACGTGAAAACTTATGGGCTTGGTTCATACAAATTAAAGGCCTCTTCGCCTTTATAAGGCAGCTTGCGTGGGAACAACGCATACAAGTGGGTGGTGAACCATCGGAGAATTTAGTGGCTTTCTTCTAGTATTTTTTGTGAGTACTTGAACGTGGTTTAAGGATGGCAATAAAATCTACAACCGGGAGATTTCCGACCCGCTCTGATCCGATAGGAGCGGGTTATGTTGACTTTGACAAGGTCATGGAGCGGGTATGGTATTTTTTTTAAACCGGCAATGGGTTAGAGTCAGGTATTGTATTCTATCCAACCCATCCCGAGATCCGACCCGACCTGTGACCCCGTACATGCCCTGATATACTTACCCTATACAATAATTAATCTTAGCCGCCCATCATGTAATATTTAAGCTTTTGTCCAACCAAAACCCAAACCCTAGATCCTCGATTCTGTCTCTCCCGCTCGGCACTCTCTTATTTTGTCAACTCCAAAGATACACCAGCCGCCGCTGCGGCGCTGCATCTTCTCCTCTCTGCGACTCCGCTGACTTCTCCACCGCCGGCCGTCGCTCATCGAAAATCTGAGATCGATCTGAAGAACCACTATCAGATACGAGATCTTCTTCGACTCCACCGCTGGCCACACATCTTCTCATAATAACGACTCTGTTGGTAGCTCCACCCTATAGCGTCAGACTAGTAAGACCACTTCCGCGGCTCCACCGGCCCACTGCCGGCCGCCGCTGCCTCTTTCTCTCCGATTCAAATCCCGAATCCAAGGTTAACTATACTCGTATCACATGCTTAATGTCAATTTGGAGTCCGTTAATACATTAATTTGTTTTTAGAGTGGGATCGTCTAACGATTCATATCCAATTGGTTTGCCATATTCTTCATTTCTTTGATAGAGGTGGTGATATGAACTTACTATTTCTTGTCAGTTATATTGACTAGAGATGCGGAAATAACTGAATATGGATCGGAAGCAGAGAAGTTGTTTGTAAGTCGTGTTAGATATGATTTTGTTTTACCAATGATGTTTTAGATGATTCGCTTTATTTGGAATTTGGCTACGAAAACCAAGACTGAGAAAGGGAGCGCTTCTATGGTGAGAAATGTCTAGTTAAACCAAACAACCTTGTTCTTGGGACCACTGACGATGAACTGAAAGTTTTTAAAAATGATAAATTTCTGCTCACATTCAATGTTATTACTCGTAATTATTCTGGTTTGGGTGTGTTCTTTCATGAGTTTATTTATTTTTTTCTTCTAATTTTTTCAGTGAACAGTGACTGCAGTTGTATTTGGAGTTGGATTGCGGATCAACTGGACGAGCTTGCTTTTGTATTACTTGCTGCATTTATAGTCGTATTTGTTGCTTTCAAGTGATTGAATGTTAATGTGGTGTAATCTATTTCAACTGCGGTGTAATCTATTTTAACGTTAATTTGAATTATGTTGTAATTTATTTGAACTCTGTTGTAATATATTAGTACCTTCTTTAGGATTTTTAGACATTAATATGATGTGTGTCTAGTTTATTTTGGTGATAAAGGTTTAGTAATACATGTTCAAAAAGTGTGATATTTTTGCCAAACCAAGCAGAACAAGGTAGGGCGGGTTGGTTTCGGGGTTCTGTGTGCTACAACGAGGGCAGAGCGGATCGGGGCGGGTACTGGTTTCCTAAATTCACATATGATCATTTATGGTATTCTACATACATAATCCGGTGGCTGGGCGGGGTGGGGCGACGTGTCATAACTAGCGACGCGGGTTCAGATTTTATTAGATCTGCATATGACTCGCCCCATTGCCATCCCTAACGTGGTTGAATAGGAAGTATGAAGTAAGCCTCAACTTTTACCTAACTATTGTTTTACATTTTTGGTGAGCATTTCGTGTGGTTGAAAAGAAAGTGAGCATACGAATTTTTTGATATTATTAGTGTACTTTAAGCTTAGGAAAAAAAGCTGCAGAAGAAGCTGAAACAAAAAAGATAACCCTAAGGGGGGGGGGGGGGGTAAATAGGGTTTTAAGACTACTTTAAAAAATTAACAAGTAAACACTACAAACTCAGAGAAGATATGAATAACACTTGAAAAGCTACAAACAACAAACCTCAAACACAATATCTCAAATAAGCAAACTAACCAATCTCAACACAAGTATAAAATGATAAAGTAAAGAGAGAAGAGTTTAGAGATACTTGACAAGGAGATTTAAATGGTTTGGCTTAAAATACCTTCAAGCCTACGCCCACTCTTTCAAGGAAGTCCCTTGAAAGGCCCTAGAATCCACTAGTATGATCTTTCTTACGGGTCAAGATCGAACCTCTTACAATCTCTTGATGCTATACCCACATCAAGAACAAGCTTTGACAATCCCAAAGCTCCAAAGCTTAACAATCCCAAGCTTTGATACAAGAAACTTTAGATGAAGAAATGTGTACAAGATTTTACTCTCAAGAAGTAGATGAGTACAAGTTTAAGCTCTAGAACAAGAGAGATGAGTGTATGATGACTTATAAAAGTGTATATCTCTCAAATGTAAGCTTATAATAAATGCTCTCTTGAAATGGATGAGAAAACAATGAAAACCAAGAGAGATTGAACAATTGCTTTGATCTTTGAGTATATGCAAAATAAGAAGGCTTTGAATGCAATTGATGAATCAAAATTATGTCCAAGATGAGTATTTATAGGTGTGGGAATTAATATGACCGTTTGGAGTTTGGTGGAGCATTAATGCGCCAAACGGTAAATGTAGTTGACTATATTCCCAAAGTAGCCGTTGGAAATTCAAAATTTTCAACTTGCAGTCGACTGTAATAGGCTACTGGAAGTATTGCAGTCGACTGCATTGGAATGCAGCCGACTGTATTACCTCACTGCCCAAATTGCAGTCGACTGCATTCCATTGCAGTCGACTGCATTCCAATGCAGTCGACTGCATTCCTGAAAATGCAGTTTCCTTGTTTTCAAAGAATGAAAAAACTTTTATGCATGTAAGGGAAACCTATGGGCAAGTTCTAGGTATATAGTCATCGATACGATCAACTCTCTATGTCTAGTTTACAAAGAAGGAAATAAAAGCATTATAAAATTCAATCGACGAATTCTTTCTATGATGCGTTCCGTTGAGAGTCTTTGAACTTTTTGCTCGTCTAATAGTCCGTTTGCATGAGTATGAGATTGTACCTATTGCTTCATCAACTCAATGCAAGTTAAGACAAAATAATCATTAATGTTAGTTATCATCAAAATCAAATATAATCCTAGGTTAAATAACCGCAGGGTTAACAGAAGCATTATAGTGTATTATTAGTTAAACAATGTTTGCCCGTAGTTTTTTCCCTCTATTGTTAGCTACTTACATAAGACTTGGCCCGTGACACTAATAATATGATTGCACATGTATGTTTTAATAGGACAACACATTTGAATTTTCATCCCACAAGGGATGTTTATGCACATGGTCTAAACTCTCAAATATCAGGAACTAGATTCATGCCTACATAAAATCTGCCGATGGTGATATGAAACACGACCATAGACTTACATATGATGCACCCATCTTTTATAATGTAAACGTCTATGATATTTATTGATACTATTGATAGATGCTAGAGATTAATATATCCTAGATCTTAAGCGTTAATAGGATGGAAACAGGGTGAATCAGATGTGGGTTCGATCTATGAGATCTTTACCCACCCCAAGAACCCAAATTTATGACTCTAACTTGGACCCGCCCCTGCCTCGCTACCAGGTTAGGGGATGGGCATACCATCCTTAATTTGAAGGATAATAAAAAAATCCCAACCTTGCTCAGATCTGCCTTAACCTACGATACAAACCAATGCAGATAAACCGGTAGGGTGTTGGTTCGCTGTGGATAATTGGCAACACAAGAGTGGTGTGGTTGATTGGTAGTGCAAAAATGCTGGTTAGCTGTCAATAGGTGGATCGCTGTGGCGCTGTGGATGATTGATGGCGCAACGGTGGTGTGGCTAGGGCTTATTGAACATCTGAAGGATTGGTACGTGGACGTTTGTTAAATGTGTGAAAAGTAAGTGTTGGTAAAATATGGAGATAGAGAAAAACATATGGGCAGGTTTAGTGTTGCTAAGGTTTGGTGGATGGTAGAGGAGTGGATGAGGTCAGGTGGAGTTGGTGTATGATAGAGAAATGTGAAGGGGAGAATGTTAGGCGGAGGTGAAGGTAGTGTGATGCAACAATATGTGAAAAAGACAAATGTTGGGCCGGTGTTATGTCAAGGGTTTTATCTCTATCATTTGTATGAACAAGATGGACAGATGAGATTCAATCTTATATTCTGAATCATGACTAGGATTATAACTCAGAAATATTGTATGCATGCGGATACAGGACAAAGAGTTGGGACGGATACTGATGTGATTATACTTAAAATTAAACTGATTATGGAGAACACTACCATATAGGGACTAAAACATGTAAGCAATATCAATCTTCAACATGCTAGGACTGTAGTAAGATCACTAGGTAACGAGGAAAGCTGATGGCATTTATCGGTCTTTGATATTCCATTCCTCCTGAAAACAATGCTCTAATTTGACATTCATGCATATTAGGAAAATCAGTAGTGTTTTATGGTTTCTTTTTTACCCCTAAGAGGTAAATTCCACTTTATTGAAAAGTACTGTTTTATGTTTTCCTTGATGCATGATGGCGGTGGCTTGATTTGGGATGTGGTGGAGAATTAGGCTGTAACTTTGATGGCGCTTGGGAGATGATAGGGATGGTTGGTGGTGTGGGTGGGTCTTATGGTGGTTGGTCGTGGAGGATACGATCGTGGTGCGTGGTATTAATGATGTTGGGGTGGTGCGGCCTTGATGGTTCCATGGGCGGGTGGTGGCGGCAGTCCTGGATAGCGGTGCCGGTGGTGGCTAGTTCTCGAATCGAAAGATGCGAGATAAAGGGAATTTCGTCATTTACATTCCAAGTTATGGGCAATATAGTCATTTTGTTCCAACTCTTATGTATTTCATAATTTCATTTGGTTAACGAACATTAGTCTATTTGTCCAAACTAATAGACATGCGCGTAATTTTACCATAACCTCAGGGATATCTAGCGGTAACTAACCTAGATTTTTATATACAATTTGTGACCCCCCATTAACATGACATGATAGATCCGCTTCTGATAGAAGGGAAATAAAGATGAAAGTGACATAACCTCTTACTGAATGTTGATGAATGAATACAACTGAAGTCCTACTCTCCATTAATGCTACTCCACATCCTCAATGGATGGTGACGATTACTCCTATCTAAGCTAGCTCAATAGATGGTGATGATTAAACCTATCTAATGGCTACCATCACAATCCTAGAATTCTCCTTTGAATTATCAAGAAACGTACAAGCTTGCATACCTTTCGAGATTATTCCACTAGAATATACAATTGCAAGATAGTAAAACACAATCCTAGCTTATCCTAGAACATACGAAATGTAAAAGAATCAAACTTAAAATCAATTGGCACTAAGGGGAGAGGCATACAAGACTTATATATCGAAATATTTTTTGTTATTTAACCAATGTGACATTTATATCTCTCAAAAGACCCCATTTTTGTGTGATCCAACTGATTTTTGAATAGGCCTAGCACGTGGAGAAATAGGCCGGCAACAATGGAGGAACTAATTTTTGAATTGTCTGCTAGCTTTGGATTGACCAGTCTGATATCATGTTAAGGTATCCAACTTAAAGTCAATTGGTAATGAGGGGAGAGGTTTACAAGGTTTATATACTAAAGTATTATTTGTTTCTTACATCCCGTAAGCGCACACATACCGTCCTAGTGAATATATATGCATTAACAAGCCTCCAAAACGGGGCAGGTTGTTACATAATGCTTTCAAGTTTGTAACTCTGTTTTTTTATGCTCCTATTAGTTCTTGAAATTGATGAGAAAAAAGAAAAAAAAAGATAACTTGGTGGCATAGCATCTAGTTTTATGGTAATATCCTAAAATTATTTTTTGGGATTCATATTTCTACTTCTTTTTTTAAATTAACTTGCTCTAATTTTCCATTAAAATCTAAAAGAAATGGTATTCAAAAGTGTCATTAAAAAACATTTTCAACGAGCAAGTTCAATATTGGAGTGAAAAATATTATTCTTCTTATTTTATGGCAGATTTAGAGGGAAGCTGTAAGAACTAAGAACGAGCTCAAGAATTGCAACCTTTTGGTAGATACTGTTTTATGTACTTTGCACAAGTCTCATCAAGCAAACCTCTGTTGATCATGAGGCAACTGCAATCCTGTTGAATGTTAAAGTGCGTGTGCTTAGTTGGGGACAACTACGGATGAACCGGCTCTTATGCTGTCATTTGGACATCCCAGAGAAACTGTATTCATACTTGTTTTTTTTTTCTTTTTTTCTTTCAGTTTTGTGTTTTTAAAGGTTGTTTAGTCCGGAGTATAACCTTGTACCGTGTGTTTATTGAGCTTTCATAGAACAAAAGGACATATTACTTTGTAACTAATGAGCACCATGTTTAAAATCCATAACAAGGATTAGAAGGAACATAACAATTCAAGAAATGTATCGACGAGCTTAAAGGGAAAAAAGTAGCACTTCAAAAAATATATACTTCGTTGTTATAACAAAGCACAATAATATAGCATTGGCTTAAAGGAACGTGCACGGCCTTGGCTTGCGTGACTTTTTCTTCATTTTTGGTGGCCGCAAAGCAACCTTTATTGCCGTATCAAACACAGCCTTCACATTCTGAAATTCCAAACATTTTACTAAATTAGCTAAGCAGCGTCGTACAAACAAATAATTTTGGTCTAACTACTTATTTTAACTCGTGTTGTGCTACACTCCTGCAGTGGCATGACCTGTTAAAGATATTGAAACAAAAAATAATGATGCATTTGGGCGTCTCAGAAAGATTGTCCTACCTCGTACTCTTTCTTGATAGTAAATTTAGCAAGAGATGTCAAAAGAACCTCCTCAGCCTAAGCTTTTCACTAATCAATATATGCCGAGGTTATTGAGTTGGATCGGCTCAACTCTCCAACCTAAGGATCATCCAGCCCTTGGCCCTAAATAGAGGCCTAGGCTCGGGCTTGGTCGGACCGTCTTATGCTTACGTATCTATTTACCCTTAAACTTTTTAAGTTTTTTAATAGAACTTTTCTATATATTCATAAGTCTTCCTCCTTTAGTCTTTTGAAATTGAGACTTGCTTCTTGTGAACAATCAAACCAAGTTATGCATAAGTCTTCCTCAGCCTAAGATTTTCACTAATCAATATATGCCGAGGTTATTGAGTTGGATCGGCTCAACTCTCCAACCTAAGGATCATCCAGCCCTTGGCCCTAAATAGAGGCCTAGGCTCGGGCTTGGTCGGACCGTCTTATGCTTACGTATCTATTTACCCTTAAACTTTTTAAGTTTTTTAATAGAACTTTTCTATATATTCATAAGTCTTCCTCCTTTAGTCTTTTGAACTTGAGACTTGCTTCTTGTGAACAATCAAACCAAGTTATGCATCGAAAAAAGTAATTATCCACGGTAAAAAGTGAAAAGATACACATAAAAAAGTTATAATAGCAGTAATGTCCACGTATAATTCGAATATCCTTTTTTTCTTTGAACTTTGAATGTAGTTGTTTCTGTTTATACACTACAAAGGGACATAAAAAACTGTTTTTTGATGGGCTTTAATGGGCCTCAGGTCAGGTCGGGCTGAGCCTCGGGCGTAGCTTTTGGGGAGGAAAATAAAGATCCAGCCCAAGTCCTGATCCTTAGCCTGGGCCCTCGCTGTTCGTGCGATGGCCAGGCCCGGGCCAGGCTTTTCCGGGCTGCTTTGGGCTGGCCCACGGGCGGTCCTGCCCATTCGACACCTTTAACTAAACTTTGATATTTTTTCAGACTATGGCCCATCACTCGTATGTGGAAACACCATCTCTTGCTTATGGTTGAATCTTAACTTATTTCCCACACCTACACCTTCCTTTGTTTCACCTCTACTTTTGTTCAACTGGTCCATCATTGTGTCTCATAGTTACCACATGAACAGGGAGTACAAACATTGACTAAACCATTTACATCCATAATTTTAGCCGGATATTTGTCCCCAAACCTTGAGTAAATCATCCATTTTGAGGAACTTCCAAATGTACCTTATGGACAGGTATAGGCTATTGGTCAAGGCAAAGTACCAGTACCTGCTGAGTTTTGGAACTGCACTCAATGTAAGCAACTGCACCAATCATCTTCTTCAGTTCCTCTCCCTGGTTATAGCCGAATTCAGTAACATTATCTGGCCTTCAAAGTCAGAAAGAGAAAACGTAGTAATTAACAGATTTCTCCTCCTTTGGTTTGGTTAGCTTACCTGGGCTAGTGTTATTGGTGTTGCACCAGGATGATCACTCAAGTACTGCTTGTCTTCTCTCAAGTCTGCAATTTGTAAGAGACATAAATGCAGAGAGCATCATAAGGTTATACTTCTACTCCTAGTTTTAGCCGGTAAATTCCATCAGATCTATGTTTCCTCTGGTAGCATTTTGGATCCCAACAACACGATTTGTAATGCAAAACAAGAGGATTAACTTAGGCACTTTTGCTTAGAACACTCGAGTAATCCAGCAACAACTTACCAAGTTTGGTTCCCACCAGCAGGATTGGTGTGGTGGGCGCGTAGTGTCTCAGCTCGGGTATCCACTGTACCGAGTAAACCGATAAATTCATCAAATTCTAACAGTAAGAAACAATAATGCCCATATAGCACAAAAGAAAGAAAGAAAGAAAAGGAACAGCATAGACGGAAAAAAAAAAATGTTACGTTGAGTTAAGACGAGAGGGAGTAACCTTTTTGTGAATATTCTCATAGCTGGCCTTGCTAATTAGAGAGAAGGCTAGCAGAAAAATATCAGCTCCTCTATAACTTAGAGGCCTTAGCCTGTTGTAATCTTCTTGTCCTGCATTTTGCATTGTATTCAGCAAATACCCAACTCAATGCTAGTCACTTGAGAATGTTATGTTTGAAGCAGTAATAGAAGAAATTCATTATCATTTTAACGCAAAAATAGAGGAAGAAATCAATAATGTGATAAGGGCTTGCCTGCAGTATCCCACAGGCCAAGGTTCACTGTGCTACCATCAACCACCACATTAGCACTGAAGTTGTCAAACACAGTTGGAACATAATCCTAACGACCAAAAAAAGAAATTTGTTAACGAATTTTCTGATTTTTCTAAAATAACATTATCTATGATTGGTATCACGAAACGGTCCATGATTACCAAGAAAAACCTACCGTCGGAAAGGTATTGCTCGTGTACGAAATAAGCATGCACGTCTTTCCTACCGCTCCATCTCCTACCGTCACACACTTGATAAATCTTGCGGTAGTCATTTCCCTGAACCCTTCTGTTCTTCCCCCTTCAGCTCTTGAGATGCCGACGACCTTCGAAATTAAGCAGAGAATGGTCCGATCTCAGTTTTTCTAAGATGACATGAACCTTAAGAAGATGAAGCATAGAAGTTCGAATATTAAAGGGAGAAAAAGGGATGAGAGGTTGGCACTCTTAACAACCTACGCACCTAGAGAATGATTGCCTCTAAGGACTTTACTTCTCTTTAAGTGCAAGGCCAGAGCTAAGGGAGGTGGTGAGATATAGTTGGTATGGTGCTTGTGTTAGTTGGTTTAAGTGTTGGAGAAGGGAAGGAATGAATGATGGGAAGGAGAGAAACATTGCTTAATTAACCAATACAAAGATTACCCAAATGGAGTTGTCTTTATATTGGAAAAGGACTTGGGTGCAAAAGATGTGAACAGAAAGTGATGTGTGGGCACTATTATCATGGGTTGGTTTGTGCCTCTCTGGTGAAAGCTCATATTAGCTCAGTCGGGGGCCTACTCTCTAGAGAGAGACACCCAAGATATATGCTAGGTATTGTATATATCGAAAGGAAGAGCTATCTTAGCAAAGAATAAATAGAAAGAGATGTACACACACACACAAGTGTATCCAGCGCTTATCCAGTGCCCATCCAGCCTTCTACCGGGTGATCATGGACGGCCCGGATCACGACTAACTGCTACGAAGAGTAGCGGTTAGGAGTGTACCAGTAAGCTAGACCGTCCAAATCACCCGTGAATGGCTGGATGGGCACTAAATATGTAGAGGTAGAGAGATAGAGAGCTATTTGCATATGATGTTTTGGCCAAATTCTTTTAATTGACTAGAATTCGTTGCTAAAAAGCTTTAATGGCATTTGTAAGATTTACTGTTTGTCTTGAAATTACTACTAAATTCAGGATAGCACTTTGTCGCTAATATATTACAACTGCCAAAAACGAACTTCAATTTAGTGATGTATAAGAGAATTCGAAAGAGCTCATCTACACTACAATCCTAGGAGCAAGAGTCTGTCCATCGGAGTGGTTGCACGCATAGCTCCCCAACACTTTCTTTTTCCTGAACTTGTCCAAAGTTTGCCGTCCATCTTTTTCGCTAGTGTCTCATTTGAGAGTAATGCGATTGGTCTATACATTTTAGAATAGAAATTTGGAAGAGTAGCATCACTCGTTCACATTGAAAAACAGGATACAGTTGAATACCCCATTGACGAAAACACAAAAGACAAATTGTCTATCTGAAGTCATTGATTTCTATGGCAAAAAACATGAAAAGTAGAGCTAAATTCACACTATCTCTTGCCAGGTTCAAAGATTCTAAATTCTAGTACGTAAAGATGGCCTGGGCTTGAGAAATTCTACACGGACAATAGACTCTACTTTGTCAATATTTTCGTGCAGGTACTGGGCTTTGACCAGACCTATCTGAGAACTTTCGGCCCTTTTGAGTTTTAAAACGGAGCTTTAGGTCCTAAAGGCTTAAAACAGGTAATTGATAAATTCATTTTTAAATTTAAACTTTACGCGTGACAAAATGGATGAGCGAGTGGGTTCTGGATGTGGGTCAAATGAGTATCGTTTAAACGGGTGGTTGTTCTATATAGACCTATTTTTTGTGGATCAAATAGTATTCGTTGATAACACAACTTTACCTTTTAGTGCCAAAAATAGACTGAACTTTTGAAATTTTTGTTTGATTACCATTTTTAGACTCCATTTTCAAAATGATTTGACTCAAAATTTATACAGTTTATTACTAGGCACTAATCCCAAACTCTTGGCTAAAAGAGGAAACAAAGTATTGTAAACCTTGTTACATAAGGTTCCAGTACATGCGAAGTTCACTACTCTTTCTGAAAATAGTGATCAAATGGAGTATTGACTCGATATCAAACATTGAGGGCTTTACTGTCGTTTTACACTAAAATGTCACTTTCATTTGTATTGTATTTGGTTAAAGAACGTATCTGATAATTTAAATAAACAGTAGCCGTGAGCGATGCTTACCCTAATCTTCAACGATATTGGGATACTATCTCCTATTCTCCTTATATGAATTAGCCGAAACATAGCTTACCTCTATAAAATCTTGGCACTACGGCGACATTGAAAGTGTAAGAAAACGTAATAGGATGTAGAAATAGACATTCCCAAAAAGATCGTATGAACAACTCGATTCGAATCACTGGGCTTGGATTTGGTCAAGAAGCCAATGGGCCATATCTTGGGCCCTAGCTGGCCTATTTGCTTTTGGGGTTCGGAGCATCACAATTCACAAGCTTGTTAATTAGTCCAAATAGTGCCTGAATTACGAGTTTAGAGCTGGTCCAATTCAGCCCTTACTAGTTACTAATGGCCCATCCTTTGTTCATGTTTTCATCTCACTTCAGCATAAAGAAACTCGATTCAAGAATCTGCGACAAAAAAAAGTGTTTAAATTTTTTGCCATTTTATTTCTAGAAGGAAAGTCTTATGTTGGTTATCAGCTATCTAACATCATCTCACGTACCTTTCTTTGCACGACGTCGTCTCTAAAGATAGATAGTGACGTTAAAAAAGGTATTATTGCTATTAAAAAACTTTCGAGTAAAACTGTCTAGACACTTAGCACAACGATAGTATATGAATCGAGATATATTCTAACATTGGAACAATATTAAGGAATATTTCAATTTAAAAGTCTGATGGGCTTCATTGCCAATTTATTTTGAGTTTGATACTTTCAGATGAAATCAGAACGGGTCGAGCGACACGAACAGACAAATGAAAATTCAAAAGTCCACCTTACCGTAACTCAACTCATCCATGTATTATGCTTCCTTAAAAGAAGCTTGGTGATACCTGAATGAACGTTTTGTATATAATCCATCTTCTGAAAAATATTAAGACGTGTAAACGGTATAAGTGAGAGCCTCCTTTTACTGTCAATTAATTTCTTTCACAGTAATAATATAGATGTATCATGGAAATTCTTGATCTTACTGTATGTTACTCACCACAAGAAACGAAAAATCAATGATGTTGAAGTTTATATTTTTGAAAGGAATCACTAATCTTGATTGTTCCGACAATTTCTTCAAACTTTGAACTCGTGGGTTGAATGGAAGACAAAAAGGCCATCCTGATTACTTTTCTTCTCCTAATTCAACTTTACCTAAAATTTATAAGAAACAAAACTTTAACAAGTCATTGAAAAGTAGCCACCAACTTCACGAACCATTCATTATATGCAGTATACATATCTCACGTGGGAAAAAAATACCTGTTATAAAACATCAAAATCCACAAAAACTTTCCAAGTCAATAGTCAATATTGAACCAGGCAAGCTTCTAGGAAACCTTCCATGCTACTCCACACTGTTGGAATTCTCTGTGTGAGATTGCTACCAGCGTATTTGGACAGAAACATGCTAAAGCAATTATAACTCAACCTCGTATGTCCGTATATGTAAATCATGCCACACAGATCAAGAACCATGTAAGACAAGATGGTTTAATGCGTGATGCACGTGAGAGGGAGTGTGCTCGTGTGCAAGCTTTTGATTGCACGTGAAGAGACCAATCAATGAGAAACAAATTAAGGTGCACCACCTTGACTATGTGCACAAGTAAACCGAGTTCAAATATAAAAGGGGCAGCAAATTCTTAGGCGAAAGGATTGAACCACAAATCTTGGCTAAGGAGAGTTTTGATACCATATTTGGTTGCCATCTGATTTTAAAACTTAAGCGATTACGAACCCTAACAATCTTTTCACTTTTAACAAAAGGATTGGAAGACACATCAAATAAAGGACTTTCACATTATGGTGGGGCTCAAGAAGCGTCAGATGTATGCCAACATTGAGGAGAATATACAAGTACCAATTACAGAAGAAGGAAAACTCAACTTTGCCAAGCCCACTAGCATTTCAGAAAAAGAAGTACTCGACTTTGCCAAACTAAACCTGACTATTAGCATTTTAGTATGGCCATTGGGACTAACGCAATTGCATGGTAAAAAGCTAAACAAGATGATAAGTGAAATCTCCCAATTCCTTAGCATACTTTCCTGCAAGCGGATCCCATATCTCGTGAATCTTCAGTTGAACTTTGCGATTCTGATCGGCCCGTCTCAGTCGAACTTACATCGGAGATACAGCTTGAACTGGAGCTGCGATTGCCTTGGCCAACAGAATTTGGACTTCCACTAAACTTTTGCATTGTTGAAGGTGCAACAATCTGAGCTGGGAAGTTGAGGAGGGCCTTAGCACCCCTCATGTTAAAAGCAGCTCTATCGTAGGCCAAAGCGGCCTCTTCTGCTGTCTCGAAGGTGCCTAGCCATATCCGGGCGCCGTGCCGCGTCGAGTCGCGAATCTCCGCCGCGAACTTCCCCCACGGACGGCGCCTCACTCCCCTATAATGCTGCTTGTTCTTCGCTATGGCACGCGACGGTTCGAGAAGTGCGTGCAAGATGTTATGGCTTCTTGGGGGGCCGTTGAGGGCGTTGGCCTCGTTCAGAACTTCGTGTAGTACCATCTCTTGCGAGTCATTCTCATTGAGGGGCAGCTCATTTTGGGTTGAAACAAGCATGGCTGCTGGCTTTCTCAATGGGATGTTGGGATGCTTGGAGAGAAGTTTGAAGTGTCTGTTCTGTGGTGGTATGCTTGTATTTATGTAGAGGACTATGTGGGGTAGTAGAACTTTTGTTTAGTGGAAGAGGAAGGGCAGAGGAACTTGAGGACATGTAGATAACTTTGGACAATTTGCTGGTTGGTGTCTTGGTGGCTTCGGACACAAATCTTCCCTGGGTTATCTCAATATTACAAGAAAGCATGTCGCATCATTCTAGACAAAAGAAAAAAAAAATATCAGTAGTAACATCTTAATTATGAAGTAGAAGCGGAAAAATAGATTACTCGTTCTTTTACTCGTCCTGGAAAGCTTTTTATTTCGAAAATATTTAGTCATTTGCGTTATTTTTTTTATATGATTATGAATGTATTTATAAGTTGAAAGTTATTTTTTCAGAAAACTTTTAGAGTGTGAAAGGAGACATCATAATTGATCAAGTGAGTTGTCGTGTCAACGCGATGACAATCAATCTACTATCTTTTTTGTATGTCTCCTATTGATGCGTGTTAACTCGTTTTCAACACATAATAAGTGATTTTGCACGTTAATGCATGGCCCTAAAATTACATTCAAAAAGGAAGAAGTTGTGATAAACGTATTCAAGCTTTATACACATGTCTCACGTTATTTTATGAGATTCCAGAATTAAGACTAGACAAACCACAAAGTTAACCTGTCACATGGTCATCCTGTGTACATCAAATGTGTTACATGACTCTTTTCGTGTACACGTGTCTATAGTAACAGGGTTCCTTGGAGGGCGTGGTGCCTGAATGATTCTGCAAGGGCTTCTCTTTTAATTTTTTTCTCAGGGCAAGTGTGCCTGCTTGCTGGATACTGCTTTCTTTGAGAGACACACAACCCCGTCCAAATTTTGTGAGCCATGACAGCATATTCATACTATGTTAAGTTATCAATTATTCAAGTTTTAGACCGTTAAACATGGAATACGCTTAAAAATTTATTAATCATCATCGCCATGCCATTATTATCAAGAATGGCGTGTTCGTAGCTAGTGAGCTAATTGTATTCGTACTTTTTGTGTACAAATATACTACTAACCATCCTAGACAATATACGATTTTTCAAAAATCAAACTTCGAGCACAATTTCGAACATTTATCACTTGGTTTAATAAGAAGACTTGCATTAATGATAGGAATTTATGAGAAAAAAAAATAAAAATAAGAATTGAGTATGACAGTTATATTTAAAGTTTACTACAAACCAAATAAATTAATCATTGGCTTCAGAATCACAAATTGAATACCATCTCCCGTGGCAAGCTACTCACAAGGTATATTACCGTTGGCAGAACATGCTACTTTTTCAAGGGAACTTGCCGTCTTAGCCAAGTCTTTCTGCTTCCTTGTCAAATTACAGCGCTACGAAACGTCCATGAAATAACTCATGAAAGAGTATAGTTTTTAATTTGTTAAGATGCCAACCGCACCCAATTGTGTATACAAGAAATCTAAATCATAAAATATAATAGATTGAAAGCGAGCGCATAAATAAAAAAAATATTCATACATAGAAGGAGGGGCAATTATGTTGTTTATGTGTACAAATGGTGGCAAATTACTTTTAGGTTACTTGCTGCCGACATCATAGTGACCATCAAACAAAGATGACAAGGAGACCATTGTTAAGGACCACATTGACACATTTTTCTGACTTTCGTCATCACCCTCCTATGATTTTCTTGTGGTTGGGCCAGCAAAATATCAGTCAAATCTTTATCTTAGACCTTTCCTAAATCCAAATTACAATTAATGATGCAAAGAAACTGTGAGGATCAGCTAAGGCTTTCAAATTGAACAACACTTCTTTACAAAATTATTTTGGGAAAAGAGGAAAGTTGATTTTGCAGATGGTTTGAACGAAGAAAATGATAAAATAATATAAAATGACGAAAATGGTTGGACCATTTTGCATCAATCTCATATTAAAAGGCTTAAAATATGAATAGCTTTGTGAGAGTGTTATGCATTTGACTGAAATAGGGGTACAATCATTTATTAAAGCAGGAATAAGCAAATTTCATTTCTAATGAGGCTCTTTAGGACTAGTCTAGTACATGACGATGTGATGGGTGACGGATATCGGTTTGTATTGATGCATGATAAAATAGCAAGTGCCAAGAGTGAAGAGTGAGGTGTTTGGGAAAGTACATGCGACGACAATCTTTGCAACTCTCGGATAATATTTCATTCTGAAGTTTAAAGGACCAGAATATTTGAACAGTTATGTTAGCAAATAATTGTGTATGATGACCCTTAACTATCAGAGAAATGCAGATCCTATGTTTTTACAACGATTACTGATATAGCTAAAAACACCCCTCAAATCTACGGATGACACGTGGCAGTTATGACACGTAGTCCATGCTGGCTTATTACTGATTTGGCACTTGCCATATCAATCACCAGGCAGAATCCTAAAGGGGCTCTAACTCTATCAGTTAAGATTGGCATGAGATCCTCTAGGATCCTAATTAGATTCTGATTAGAGTTGGTCAAAGTCCAGTCCTAGTAGGACTCCTCCTTCTACCACTATATAAAGGGGTCAAGCTTCCTCAGGTATGGACAAGCTCACACACATATACACTGTGGACTATTGCTTTTCAGAGTTCTATATTGTTAGCCATCTCTGACTTAAGCATCGGAGCGTTCCCCCGCCGGAACCCCACTCGGCGGTCACTCCGTGTTCTCTTTTGCAGGCCTATTTTCTGGTGTGGTTCCCAATCCAGTTTTTAGCTGCAATAGATTGGCGCCATCCGTGAGACCACGACAGGGAACATGGCCAATCACTCTTCTTCCGGTGACTCTTCACAGTCATTCTCATAATCGTCGTGCACGGACTAACAGCTCTCATCGACCTGGTCGTTCTCATGACCAACACTCGACCCCTTTGCGCCGCCGTCGCGCCAGTTCTTCTGAAGATGTATACGTTAATGTAACATCTGCTACTCCCGAATCAGAAACCAGACCTCGGAGAAACCGATCTCCAACGTCCACTCTGAAGAACGGTGACCTTCGTCATCGCCTGAAACCGTCAGCTATTCAAAACACCCCATGCCGACCTTACAAAAGAAATCCACGAACTGAAAGATGTCGTGAACACTCTTCAACGAAAGCTCGACATGGCAGTGGCTCCGTCGTCCACTCACCATTCTCATCTTGACCCCAGCGACCTTCGTCTCCGTCTCACCTCCAGATCAAGCTACGGCCGTAAATACAGGTTAGCGGCCGAGCCAACTTTCGATCCCAAAGAGAAGAGCAGAGAACACATGACCATGAGTGGATCATGTTATCGTTGCGATCCATCAGTTGAAGACAGTACCAACTCCTCTCTTGAACAGGTCGCCAGAGCTGAGACCCCTCAGAGATCTATCCACAGAAAGAGGACGTCTAAGTTCCGTTCCCGAGAACGGGACTCCTGGAAGATGGTCCCTAGATATCATTCTCCAGAACGATCTCCCCCAAGGGAAGAATCTGGATATCCGTTATCCGAGGCCATCGAGAAGGCAAAGCTACCTCCCAATTTTTGAATACCTCAATGTGACCTCTACGACGGGACAAGAGATCCAGGAGAACATGTTTACCAGTTTGAAACAAACATGCTACTCCTCCAGGTCTCAAATGATGTCATGTGCAGAGCCTTTCCTACCACTCTGAGGAAGGCTGCACATGCATGGTTTAAATCTCTACAACCAAGATCCGTCCACTCCTTCAACCAGTTATCGGATATCTTTCAAAAGTATTTTGTAAGTAGTCGCTCCCGACGGAAAAACTCGGCGAGCCTGCTTAACATTGTGCAAGAGAAAAACGAGTCTTTGGCATACTATCTTGGACGATTCAACGCAGCCACTTTGGAAGTCGATAACTTGGACGAGTCCGTGAAGTATACTGCCTTCCTTCGAGGCTTTCGACCAACATCCAAGTTTGCGTTCTCTGTTAACAAAAGTCCTCCAGGTAATATGAAAGCCCTTCTTGAGAAGGCTAACAAATATATTCAAGCGGAAGAATACCTGGAGACACACATAGTACGACGTGAAGAAGGGAAGGGAGAACAGAAAAAGCAATCTCGGGAGTTAACTCCCCAGGGGGGAAAGTCAGCAAAACGTTCTAAGCGTGATGAACGACGTCCCAAAGACCCGTTTGCCATGCAAAATCTGACACCCCTCAATGCCAAACCATCACAGATACTTCACGAGATCAAAGACAATAAGACTCTCCAATGGCCAGACAAGATGAGATCTCGGCTGAATAAAAGAAACAAAGATTTATGGTGTCACTTTCACAACGATCATGGCCATGCGACTGACAATTGCGGGTCACTCAAGCGAGCAATCGAGGCCTTTATCAAGCGTGGCCAGTTGAAAAAGTTTGTAGCTCACAAAGAAGGACGACAACAGACACCTCCGGCCATGGAAGGAAGAGAAGACCGGGAAGAGAATGCAGGAACAATCAACACCATATCTGGGGGATTAGCCACACGAGGTTCATCAGGACAGGCTCGAAAAGCATACGCCAGGAAAGTGTGCGTAACGAGCCAACCCCCAAACAAGAAACAGAAGAATGTACATTTGCTTACTATCTCTTTTTCCGACGATGACCTTAAAGATGTAAAGACTCCTCACGATGATCCATTGGTCATCACCATCAAGGCGGGGAATTTCGATTTGAAACGTGTTTTAGTCGATAACGGGAGTTCAGCGGAAGTTTTATTTTACGACGCGTTCAAAAAGATGAATATTTTGACGGACCGTCTTCGAAAGATGGATACACCGTTGTATGGATTCTCCAACCATCCAGTGACAGTCGAAGGTATTATTGCACTCCCAGTAACGATCGGTACACCTCCGACACAAGCCAACTTCATGCTCGATTTTGTGGTGGTAAAGGTCCCCTCTGCATACAACGCCATATTGGGACGACCAGCACTCAATCAGTTACAGGCTGTGGTATCGACTTACCACCTCAAGATGAAGTTCCCCAATGAACACATGATTGGAGAGGTGAAAGGAGACCAAACTACAGCTCGTCAGTGCTATGTGACTTTATGCCGGTCGAAGAACAAGGAAGCACTCATTATCGAAGACCTCCGAGAAGATACAAAGATACAAAGGGGAGAACCAGTTGAAGATCTTGTAAGCATTGAAGTATATCCCGGAGAAGAAAACAAGATAGTTCGGATAGGTTCGAATCTTAAGGAAGACACAAAGCTCGAACTGGTGAACCTATTGAGAACCTATGCAGATGTCTTTGCATGGCCAGCCGCAGACATGCCTGGAATTGATCCCGAGGTTATTACCCACATGCTAAATGTTGATCCATCCAAAAAACCTGTCAAGCAGAAAAAAGGACTTTTGCGCCAGAAAGACATGAGAAGATTGAAGAAGAAGTAATAAACTCTTAACTGCCAACTTTATTGAAGAGATCTACTACCCTGATTGGATCGTCAATGTTGTCATGGTTCTTAAATCAGGCGGCAGATGGAAAATTTGTATTGATTACACTGATCTCAACAAAGCATGCCCAAAGGACAGCTATCCACTCCCGACGATTGATCTTCCTATTGATGCCACTTTGGGTCATGAACTGCTCAGCTTTATGGACGCATACTCTGGTTACAACCAGATTATGATGCACGAGGACGATGTTTCCAAAACATCGTTCATTACGGAGAGAGGCCTATATTGTTTCAAGGTAATGTCATTCGGACTCAAGAACGCCGGAGCAACTTACCAACGCCTTGTGACCATGATCTTTCGAGACTTGATCAGAAAAAATATGGAAGTATACATTGACGATATGCTCGTCAAGAGTATAAAATCTGAATTCCATGTCAAAGACTTGAAAGAAACTTTTGACATCCTTTGAAAGTATAAAATGAAGTTGAACCCACTCAAATGCACTTTCGGAGTTGTATCAGGGAAATTTTTGGGATTTATGATTTCTCAGCGAGGAATTGAGGCAAACCCAGAAAAGATCAAAGCCATTCAAACCATGACATCCCCGAAAACCATCAAACAAGTGCAAGAGTTAACAGGAAGGGTCGCAGCCCTGGGAAGGTTCATGGCTCGATCAGCTGAACGATGCTTGCCATTCTCAGAGCTATCAGGAAAGCGAAAAATTTTGTTTGGACAGAAGATTGTCAGAAATCGTTTGAAGAACTTAAAACATATTTAAGTTCTCCACCCCTACTTTCGAAACCACTTCCTGGAGAAAACTTGTTTCTATATCTCTCAGTCACCGAGGTCGCAATAAGCGCTGTTTTAGTTAGAGAGGAGGATGGAGTCCAGAAACCCATCTATTACGTCAGCAAAGTCTTCCAAGATGTAGAGACAAGATATCCGAAGATCGACAAGATTGCACTAGCCTTCATCATATCAGCTAGGCATCTTCGACCGTATTTCTAGTCTCATACCATCATTGTTCTGACGGACCAACCACTTAGAAAGGTTTTATTGAGCCCCGAGGCATCGGGGCAATTGGTAAACTGGTCCGTTGAGTTGGGGGAATTTGATATCCAATATAAACCTCGCACTGTAATTAAAGCTCAAGCCTTAGCAGATTTTATTGTCGAGTGTACATTACCTGAAGACCCCTATCAGTTGGTGATTTCCGAAGTTACAGATCCTTGGAATCTTTATGTAGACGGTTCTTCAGCTGTTGGTGGTAGTGGAGCCAGAATTATTCTTATAAGTCCAGAAGGTTTCACTATTGAGTATGCACTTCACTTTGGATTTCAAGCCTCAAATAACGAAGCAGAATATGAGGCTCTTCTCATGGGGATAAGGTAGCACATGCTTTAAAGGTAGATTCGCTATCAGTTCATAGTGATTCCCAACTGGTGGTAAATCATGTCTTAGGATATTACGAGGCCAGAGACGAAAGAATGGCTCAATATCTCCAATTAGTCAAAACATTAGCTGCGAAGTTTGAAAACTTTAACATTCAACAAATCCCTCGAGATCGGAATACTCAGGCCGATACATTATCAAGACTTGCTTCCGCTGAAACAACAGATGTTCGTCGCTCGGTTTACCTTGAATTCCTCAAGGATCGCAGTATCAGTCATCAAGCTGAGATTGAAATGATAGACCAATAACCTTGTTGGATGGACATGATCATCAAATATTTGTCCACGGGTGAATTACCAAGTGAAAGACATGAGGCGAGGAACCTTCGTGTCAATGCTACTAGATATGCATTAATGAAATGAATTCTATACAAAAAATCCTTCAGCCTTCCTTACCTCAGATGCTTACGCCCATCAGAATCCCTATACGCATTACAAAAAGTACATGAAGGGATATGTGGCCAACATCTTGAAGGGAGGACATTGGCTCAGAAAATCTTAAGGCAAGGATATTATTGGCCTACGATACAGAAGGACGCCATCAAATTCACACGAAGATGCGATAAGTGTCAGAAGTTTGCTCCAGTTTCACATACACCGGTCGCTCTTTTAATTTCGATTGTTTCTCCGATTCCCTTTGCTATATGGGGAATGGATCTGCTAGGCCCTTTTCCCATGGCGTCTGGACAACGATGATTTGTGATCGTGGCAATAGACTACTTCACCAAATGGACTGAAGCAGAATCTCTAGCAACCATTACTTAAGCCAAATGTGAAGACTTCTTCTGGAAAAAATATGGTCTGCCGTTTTGGAGTACCAAGAGCTCTAGTCGTTGATAATGGAAAGCAGTTTGACAACAGTAACTTCCGAACCTTTTGCACAAATCTTTCGATCGATTTGAGGTTCACTTCTGTAGCTCACCCACAATCCAATGGTCAGACTGAAAACATGAACCGAAGCATCCTTTAAGGTCTAAAAAATAAGCTGGACGAAGCTAAATGAGCATGGGTGGATGAACTCCCCATGGTATTGTGGGCCTATCGAACAACTCCACATTCGGTCACAGGGGAAACATCTTTCTAACTCTGCTATGGAACAGAAGCAATGCTACCAGTTGAGATAGGAGTTCCAACGATACAGACCTTGCACTTCAACGAAGGAAACAACGAAGTTGGACTCTGAGCAAATCTTGATTTGGTAGAAGAAGCTCGAACTCAAGCCCATAAATGATCCGTTGTTATAAAATAACGAGTCGCACGGTATTACAATCAAAGAGTTCATTCCAAGCAGTTCAACGAGGGAGATCTGGTCCTCCGTAAGTTAGAAGTCTCCGATACAAAAGCAGCAACGGGAAAGTTATCTCCAAATTGGGAAAGACCTTACCGTGTTATAAATGTGCTCAAACCGGGTGCCTACACACTGGGAACACTATCTGGAGAATCCATCCCTCGTACTTGGAATGCTGAGAACTTGCACAGATACTACCAGTAGCGTTTTGCCCCGAGGCAAGACACTTCTTTTTTAGAGGGATAAGGGGCCCAGACCTTATCAAAACCCCAATCTCTTAGAAATTGTCTTTAGAAGATTTTTTTCCAATAAATGGGTTGTTAAGCAATCCAGTGTAAACTTTATCTTTGCTCGAGCAATAAAGTTATTTTTCTAAGTATTGTTGTAAACTCAGACAATTATTTTGCCCGAGCAGAATATCTGCCGAACATTCTACCCGAACAGAGTGTTAAACTTAGACAAAACATTTTGTCCGAACAGAATGATGGCCGAACACTCTGCCCGAGCAGAATGTATAACTCTTGGTTTTTATAAAAATACAAAAATTAGCCAAACGGATTAGCTGCAGATCTAAATCCGTGAAGAAACAAAAGTTAATGGGGACATCGTCACTCCACCAAAGCTTTTGTTTTTCTTCGAAGTTTAGGCCAAACAAGAGTGCTCGACTTCTTTGCCAAGTCTTTAAGTGACGAATAAAGGGTTTGAGTCAAAGTAAAAATAAACAATACTGTGTGAATGGTAAACATAAACCACGAAAAACACTTAGTAAAACAAAGTATCATGAAATAAAAAAGATAGAGTTTTACAAAAGCCCTCAAAGGGGCATCAAAATAACTCAGTCTAAGAACAAAAGATCCTTGATACTAAAGACTAAGTCTAAGGCTCGGGGGCACGGCCAGAAGGACCCTCCTCTGGGGGGTGAGAAACAGCAGCGTCTCCTGCCTCCGAAGGCATAGCTGTCTCCTTAGATGGAGACACGACTGCAGGCATAACAAAGTCATCCAAGGGGATGTCTGGGAAGTGCTCAGCAAACATCTCATGTGCCTTCGTGAAGCCTATCTCGTAGATCTCCAAGCCATCATCCGTTTGCCTCTTCAGCCATTCTTCCATAGCATTTCCATCAAGGAAGTCGCGGATGCCTTGGTCTCGAGCCTTCTTCACCTTTTCTGCCACCTTCCTCTTTACCCGCTCCAGTCTCTTCTCCAAAGTCTCAATCTGAGCAAGGTAATCTAATTCTTGCTTGCTCAGCTCTTCAGCACGACGGGTGGCTTCCTCTGCCTCCTTAATGGCATCCCTCTTCTGCTGAGCCTCCTCGGCTGCCACCAACCTCGCCATCTCAAAACGAGACAACATTTCAGACCCGCTCGCGTACATCTGGAATAAAAATTAAGAAGAACAACGAAAGGAAGCTTGAAAATAAGAACAAAAAAACTAGTTGGGAGAAAGGATATTACCGTATACGCGGCTTGGGCGAAAGAGCATGCAAAGGTCTCATGAGTATGATTCTGGAAAACCTCCTTATCTTGAGGAAGAATTCCATGAAGAAGATGCTGCTCAGAGATCTGGCTATCTGGCATCCCAAGGTCATCACACCTAAGTGTCCATCTCGGTCGGAAGATGGGATCATCATCGATGGACACTCGCTCAAGGATTTGTGGAGAACGTTCAGGAGGAGTGACTCTTGTCTTCTTTGGACCATGGGGAAACTCCACACTCGACTGCTTCTCTTTCTGCTTCCCCTTGGCTTTCTGCAGAACACCAAGAAAGCCTCCTTGCGGTGATTTTCCACTTCCGCTAGCCATTTATGCAATGAAGAAAGGAATCAACACAGGAATAAACATTGAAACCAAATTGAAATCAATGACTTATTTGAAGCACACCTAGAGGAATAGTCTCTGAGGAGGACATGCTAGGAATAGCGGGAGGAGGAAGAGGAATCGAAAGACCAGCTGTAATGGGCTTTTGAGGAATGATCTTCGCCCACTCTAATTGCTCCTCCGAAAGAGGCTCATCAATGGAAAGACCGCCTCGAAGTTTAATGTGACTAAGAATGTGCTTAGTGAGATTGTTGGGAGTAGGCTTGCCTGGGTTTTCGAAATCCTTACAATAAGGATTCCAGTTTCTATCAAACGGAAGCTCCCCCTTGTCCAGGCGGCCAACGAAGAAGTATTTGGAATGCCAGACTTTATTTGACTTCGGACCTCCCTTCAGAAGTCGTTGCCTACTATGAATGTAATACCATCCCGGGCAGTTGGCGACTCCTTTGACGAAACAGATTTTGAAGAAGATTCTCATAAAATCTGTTGCATCTGGTTTGTAGCCTGAAGTCTCAACCAAATATATAAGACCAGCAAGATTCCTTCAACCATTTGGAACAAGCTGCCCGAGAGCCATGCGATAATGCTCGAAGAAACGAAAAGCAAAAGGGTGAAGAGGAAGCCTATACCCAGACTTCACCTGCTCTTCGTAGATCCCAGTTTCAAACTTTGTGACGTAATTAGCTGGTTCTTGCAAACTAGGAAGACGAGCATACCAACCTTCAGGAATAGGATATTCTCGAATTAACTCCAACAAACCTTCAATGGACATCTTACTTGACTTCTCATCAGCAATATACCAAGGCTTGGGATTAGCCTTATCCTCGACTTGATCCTTCACATCTCTTAAGGCATTTTTGGCAGACAAAGAATACGAAGGCTGAGAAGTGGAGGGTTGTGGAGGTTAAGAGGATGAATGTGGTAATGGTTGGGAAGTCGAAGGTGGTGGAAGTTGTGGATTTGAAGTTCCAACTTCACTTCCTAAAGTTGGAACTCGTTCCGAACTTGAAGATGAACTACTACTTATATAAATATTCTCTTCGGAAGAAGAAACATACGCTGAAGTTTCGGACATGTTTTCTATTAAACTAGGAAACTACGAAAACTTGAAGTGCTGAACAAAAAGAGGAGAGGAAAAGAGACTAACTTGAAGAGTAGTATGCTTCCAAATGATTCGAGTGAGGAAAAAATGAAGTGAAAGACTCCTATTATAGAGAAACTCCAAGTAACCGTCACTTGGGGAACCCAACGGTTCGTCTCTCCCCTACGTGTCAGAAGCCAAGAGAAGAGAAGTTTGAAAATTTCAAAAATTCCCGCTCAAAGGCATTAATGGAGAATGAGACACGTGGAATGAACCAAGACTCTGGCCGAACAGAATTCTGCCCAAGCAGAGTGACTTTGGATTAACAGAGTTCTGTCCGAGTAGAATCCCGTCCGAACACTCTGTCCGAGCAGAGTGACTTTGGCCGAACAGAATTCTGCCCGAGCAGAATCTCGTCCGAAGGCCGAACAGAATTCCGCCCGAGCAGAATCCTGTCCGAACACTCTGCCCGAGTAGAGTGACCTAGGCCGAACAGAATTATGCCCGAGCAGAATCCCGTCCGAACACTCTGCCTGAGCAGAGTGACCTTGGCCGAGCAGAATTCTGCCCGAGCAGAATCCCGTCCGAACACTCTGCCCGAGCAGAGTGACTTTGGCCGAACAGAATTCTGCCCGAGCAGAATCCCGTCCGAACACTCTGCCCGAGCAGAGTGACTTTGGCCGAACAGAATTCTGCCCGAGCAGAACCTCATCCGAGCAGAGCATTCTTTGGATATTTAAAATGTTAGACAAATGGATTCGATTATGTTTTTGGCATATTTCGCTATCACCAGTGAAAAAAGTATGCTTCCACCCGCTTCATTAACGCTGGTAAAAGCAGAGGGCATATGATATAGCTAAAAATACCCCTCCAATCTACGGATGACACGTAGTCCATGTTGGCTTATTACTGATTTGACACTTGCCATATCAATCACCAGGCAGAATCCTAAAGGGGCTCTAACTCTATCAACTAAGATTGGCATGAGATCCTCTAAGATCCTAATTAGATTTTGATTAGAGTTGGTCAAAGCCCAGTCCTACTAGGACTCCTCCTTCTACCACTATATAAAAGGGTCAAGCCCCCTCAGGTATGGACAAGCTCACACACATATACCCTGTGGACTATTGCTTTTCAGAGTTCTATATTGTTAGCCATCTCTGACTTAAGCATCGGAGCGTTCCCCCGCCGGAACCCTACCCGGCGGTCACCCCGTGTTCTCTTTTGCAGGCCTATTTTCTATTCAGCACTTCAAGTTTTTTGTAGTTTCCTAGTTTAATAGAAAACATGTCCGAAACTTCAGCGTCTATTTCTTCTTTCGAAGAGAATATTTATATAAGTAGTCGTTCATCTTCAAGTTCGGAACGAGTTCCAACTTCAGGAAGTGAAGTTGGAACTTCAGGAAGTGAAGTTGGAACTTCAAATCCACAACTTCCACCACCTTTGACTTCCTAACCATTACCACCTTCATCCTTTCAACCTCCACAACCCTCCACTTCTCAGCCTTCGCATTCTTTGTCTGCCAAAAATGCGTTAGGTGATGTGAAGGATCAAGCCGAGGATAAGGCTAATCCCAAGCCTTGGAATACTACTGATGAGAAGTCAAGTAAGATGTCCACTGAAAATTTGTTGGAGTTAATTCAGGAATATCCTCTTCCCGAAGGTTGGTATGCTCGTCTTCCTGGTTTGCAAGAACCAGCTAATTACGGCACAATTATGACGTTGAAAATTCGTAACAAAGGATCTTTTCAGTGATAAAATTATTTTTAAGCGGCACATAAGTTTTGGTAACAAATTTCGGACCTTTTTGTTGGTAAACTGTTTATCAACACGAGTGCTTTTGGCTATCCTAAGGGATCTGATTCTACTAAAAACTTTATGTTGTACCATTTTCATCAGTTTTAGATACCCGTTGAACCCTACTTGCCATGATTCGCAAACAATGATGCATATCTCAGATTCCTCTTCAAGAAAATGAAATGACACATGGTATATAAAGTGGTGCGGAAAATTTTGTCATCACCCACCTATGATTTCAGGCTCAATAGTGTATGATGAGACTTTTCCAGCAGAGCAATGTGGATCTTCTGCTTTTGCAGTAACCCCATACTCGTAGCCAAAGATCTTTTTAGTGACAAAATCAATTTTAAGCGGCAAAGAAGATTTGGTGACAAATTCCAGACCTTTTCGTTGGTAAACACTCTTCATCCGCACTCCAGTGCCTTTGGCTATACTAAGGGATCTGATTCAACTAAAAATTTATGTTGTACTAGTGCCATTTTCGTCAGTTTCGATACCCATTGAACCCCAGTTGCCATGATTCACAAACAATGATGCAACTCAAATTTATATTCAAGAAAGTGAAATATTATTGCACGTTGTGTGAAGTGATGTGGAAAATTTTGTACTCAATTATACTGGAATCTGTTAAATATGACATTGGCGAGTGCCTTAGATGGATAGTAAATGGATCTGGATCTCCTGCTGTGGCTAGGATTACAGCAGACATGTTGTATCCCCAGTCAAAGCTGTCTGATTGAGTTAGGTGGGGAGATACGGTCCAGATGAAGCCCATCAGCCAATATTTAATCCCCCATAAACAATCTGCTTTCTCTCTCCAAGCCTCTCTCTTTCTTTCTCTCTCTCCCTCCCCCCAATTTCATCGACTCCGCCACGCCCTCCACTTTTCGGTGACGACACGTCCACCTTCTGGCGACAACTCCTCCGGGCCTCCACTTTGCGGCGACGGCACATTCACCTTATGGCAATCCGGATCTGGATCCAATATTCTCTCTTGAAACCAAGCGTCTCTCTCCTTCTCCGATTCTATCTTATGGCACCTCCACCCCCTCCACCTTCCGGCAACAACGATGATGAATAAGAGGGGATAGAGGAGATTGATTGGGAGGAGCTGCTCAACTCGTGGGAGGTGAGCCGACGTCGGTTTCAACTCAGTTGTGGGATGGACGTGTCTAGATCAAAGTCAAACTTGGGTGATTCACGGGGTTTTTCCAGAGCAAAGTTGGATTCTTTCTGTGGGTATAAGAGGGTTGTGACTAATTTGTATGTTTTACCTGTATTATTTTTCAACCTATTTGAAATTTGTTGGTTTCACCATCACCCAACAATCTGATGATTTCATAAGTGATGAATCTGAAGGTTGTAAATTAAAGTTTTTGGGAAGTCCTCAATGTTATAGAGAGGAAACTTTGTAATGCCACTTGAGATTGTCTTGAACGAAAAGAGCTTGTTGTCTATGTTAGGGATCTGAGTTCTTTAGTTACTTTTTTGGTTTGTTTCCATGGTTGATTCCTTCATTGAATCCTGTAAATATGGAATTTAAACTGCATTTTTCGTGAATGATGAGGAGAGAGAGGGAGCGTAGATCGGAGGGGAAAGAGGGATGTGCCGTCACGGCGTCCCCAAGAGGCGGAGTCGTCATCGTTGCCTGGAGGTAGAAGCATTGTCGCCGAAAGGTGGAGGATGCTCCGCCGCCGGTAGATATAATTGAAGAAAGAGTGAAGTGTTGTTGGTTTGGGTCAGCAGAGAATAAAAGTCTGAAAGTATAGAGTGACGTGGCTTGATCAGAGCCGTTCTCTCTAACCAAACTTGATCGGACGGCTGTGACTGGGGCTACAACATGCATGCTATAACCCTAGCCATAACAGGCAATCCAGATCCATTGTGAAAGGTTTGCTCATGTTAGTGAATTAAGAGGAAAGCCGACTCAATTGTTATAGAAAATGGAGTGAATGGGGCGAGAGAGGCTTTTTGTGGAGCGAGAATATCACTCCCCTTGAAAATGATGCTAATTCAAATAGCAATGAATCTAGAGTTAGGTTAGGAGTAAAAACGCAGACAAAATGCAGACTGTTAATCATCAGGTAGAGGGCCAAAACTTCTATGGTTGGATGATATTACAAAATTGGGGGTCTATCTAATTATTCCATGGTTATAATCAATCACATGACGGGCATTCCTAGCAAACTCATGAGCTAAATAATTGGCCGTACGTCTAACAAACAATGAATCACATTCTCATACAAACACTGGATAAATCTTTTGAGAACTAGCCCCTGCCGTTATCATTCTCCGGCGGTAATCCGCGTCGTGTGGATTTTGATTTGCCTCTCTTTTCTAGTATTCCTCTCAGAAAGAGGCCACTAGATCTGAAGAGAAAGTGGCAAAGTGTGTGTATGCGCGGGCACTTGGTGGCTAGAAGAGGAGAGGGAGTTACGACGGTGCTTTGGGGATAGAGATGGTGAAATTACCCATTCGAATCTTGCAATATTGCACAAAATTAGGTTTTCAATATCAAGGTTACATGTGCTGTACTTTGATTTTGTTATTGACGAGGTTTGAAGGAATCGAAATCCAATTGCAAAACAAATCATGTATTAAAATTTAAAAAACACGGTTATGTAATGTATTAACAGAAAGGCGTTTTTCCAGTAAAACTTTAAAATTCTGATCTCGCATGTAGTATTTTGAAAGACCGACTTTAGTTATTTTCTAACTTTAAAGGATTCAGTAATATCGTCTCTCTGTATAAATGTATGCGCAAGAATGTCACATACTTCTTAGATCCTCTATTCGCATCCAATCTATTTTGTCTTTTCACATTTTAACTATAACTTCATAGTTCATTTGGAAACACAAAACTGAGATTGTAGTCAATGAGGCTAGGATAGATATGTTTCCAAACTCTAGTCCTCCTCCTATTGTTGACATTCCCAATAGAACGTGTTGCAGCTAAAAACTGGATCGGGAACCACACCAGAAATCAGGCCTGCAAAAGAGAACACAGAGTGACCGCCGGGTGGGATTCCGGCTGGGGAACGCTCGATGCTTAAGTCAGAGAAGGCTAACAAGGTAGAACTCAGAATAGCAGTATTACACAATGTGTATGTGTGTGAACTTGTCCCTTACCTGAGGGGGCTTGACCCCTTTATATAGTGGTAGGAGGAGGAATCCTAGTAGGACTGGGCTTTGACCAACTCTAATCAGAATCTAATTAGGATCCTAGAGGATCTCATGTCAATCTTGGCTGATAGAGTCAAAGCTTCTTTAGGATTCTGCCCGATGATTGATATGGTAAGTGCCATATCAGTAGTGAGCCAATACGGGTTACGTGTCATAACCGCCACGTGTCGTCCGTAGACTGAAGGGATATTTTTAGCTATATCATATGCCCCCTACTTTTATCGGCGCTGATGAAGCGGGTGGAAGCACACTTTTTCCACTGGTGATAGTGAAATATGCAAAAACAGAATTGAATATATTTGTCTGACAATTCAAATTTTCAAAGCGTATTCTGCTCGAACAAGATTCTGTTCGGACATGGATCTGTTCAGGCAGACTCCTGTTCGGATGGGATTCTGTTCGAGCATGAATATGTTCGGATGGGATTCTGCTCGGACATGAATCTGTTCGGATGGGATTCTGCTCGGGCATGAATATGCTCGGACGGCATTCTGTTCGGGCATGGATCTGTTCGGCCAAGATCACTCTGTTCGGACAGAGTGTTCGGACGGAGTTCTGCTCAGACGGCATTCTGCTCGGGCATGAATCTACTCAGACGGCATTCTGTTCGGACATGGATCTGTTCGTTCAAGATCATTCTGTTCGGACATAGTGTTCGAACGGAGTTCTGCTCGGGCATAATTCTGCTCGGGCATGAATCTGCTCGGCCGGGGCCACTCTGCTCGGGCAGAGTGTTCGGACATGGTTCTGCTCGGGCATGAATCTACTCGGACGGGATTCTGCTCGGGCACGAATCTGCTCTTCCGAGATCACTCTGCTCGGGCAGAGTGTTCGGATGGGATTCTGCTCGGTCAGCATTCTGCTTGGCCGTCGTCATTTTGCTCGGCCGTCGTCATTCTGCTTGGGCAGAGTGTTCGAACGAGATTCTGCTTGGGTAGAATTCTGCTCGGCCGTTGTCATTCTGCTCGGGCAGAGTGTTCAGACGAGATTCTGCTCAGGCAGATTCTGCTCGGCCGTCGTCACTCTGCTAGGGCAGAGTGTTCGGACGAGATTCTGCTCGGGCAGAATTCTGTTCGGCCGTCGTCGCTTTGCTCGGACAGAGTGTTCGGACCTGATTCTGCTTGGCCGTCGTCACTCTGATCGGGCAGAGTGTTCGGACGAGATTCTGCTCGGGCGGAATTCTGTTCGGCCGTCCTCACTCTGCTCGGGGCAGAGTGTTCTGACGAGATTCTGCTCGGGCAGAATTCTGTTCGGCCGTCGTCACTCTGCTCGGGCAGAGTGTTCTGACGAGATTCTGCTCGGGCAGAATTCTGTTCGGCCGTCGTCACTCTGCTCGGGCAAAATGTTCGGACGAGATTTTGCTCGGGCAGAATTCTGCTAAGCCGTTATAGCTAAAAACTGTTGGCGCCAATATGTTGCAGCTAAAAACTGGATCGAGAACCACGCCAGAAATCAGGCCTGCAAAAGAGAACACGAAGTGACCGCTGGGTGGGGTTCCGGCAGGGGAACGCTCCGATGCTTAAGTCAGAGAAGGCTAACAAGGTAGAACTCAGAATAGCAGTATTACACAATGTGTATGTGTGTGAACTTGTCCCTTACCTGAGGGGGCTTGACCCCTTTATATAGTGGTAGGAGGAGGAATCCTAGTAGGACTGGACTTTGACCAACTCTAATCAGAATCTAATTAGGATCCTAGAGGATCTCATGTCAATCTTGGCTGATAGAGTCAAAGCTTCTTTAGGATTCTACCCTATGATTGATATGGTAAGTGTCATATCTGAGCCAATACGGGTTACGTGTCATATCCGCCACGTGTTGTCCGTAGACTGAAAGGATATTTTTAGCTATATCAGAACGAGAGGAAGAAACTTTGATCTGCCTTTTCCAATATTTTGGAATTACAACTGCGTCAAAATTTTCAACTTACTTGTAAGATGTTATTTTGGTGATATCAGTAAGTAACCTGGTGGGCGGTGGTACTATTGTTACAGTAGACATGAACATCCACCACATTGGATCAATGTCACTGATCGAAGCAGCTTGCATACAACATACAAGGAACTCATGTTATCACACTTCCTTAAATGTCTATGAATTTACTCTCATAATATAATGCATGTTGTTATATACGCTGATGCAGACTTCTTGTGCTCGCAGTTGCGTATATGTAGTGATAACATGGACCTTCTTGGCTCCAGCCTCATAAAAAAACATAAAGACTTAGTTCGAGATAGCTAAATCCCTTGTCATGGTAGCATGTTTAATTAGCTAATGATCACATATGATATTACTAAAATATACGTTCTCAATTATTATTGGGGCAATTGGCATTCCCAGTTAAACTGGGTCAACTACAGCTTATTGAATAAACTTGGGTTCTTAAAGAACTCTGACACGATCCTTATGGATAGAGTCAGAGCCCAACCATGACACCTAATTCTGTTAGGGTTCTACATCCATACCTACACAAATGTAGACAGTTTTTACACACACACAAACAACTTTCACGATTTTTTAGACCTCCTATCCTGTAGCCGCACTTTGATTTAAGTATCGGAGTTCTCCGCTAGGAACCCCCACCTGGTGGTCACTCATTTTCTATTTTGTAGGTTTTCGTTTCAGGCTAGGATTCCGGAACATATTTTTAGCAGCAATAACATACATTATGATAGGTTTGGTACATGGGTTGCATTATTGGAGCAAGAATTATGAAGCAGCCTATTGATTAATATATATGGACTTTTCTTTTGCAATGGGTTTAAAATAATTATAATAAATTAAACTTCTATTTCTACATAAGTACATAATACAATTCTCCTAATTAAATAATAAAAAATAGAATGGCAGGTACTCGTATACTCTCATAATCCTAAACTTAATAATAATATACGTATACGGTAAAATAAAAAGTCAAGTAACTATTGGCTCACCTTGTTTTGCTAGTGCCTAGTCTAGAATCTATTACAACGAGGATAGCAAGCTATCTAAGTAATCACTTCCAAGATCCGGAAACTCTAGCAAACTAAGATTATCCTCTGATGCTTCTTCCAAGCTTGCCATTCTCTTTGATGTAGGCCGTGCAACCATAACCAATTCCTCCTTTTCTTCCCACTCTCTCGATACCCTTTTTCGAGGATTAAAATCTGTTTCATCCCCACCCAGAATGTTGCAACCATAGCCAGCAGAATAATTGAAAGAAGTAGAGATTCCCATGGCCTTTGCAACTACTTCATGGGGGAAATTAAGGTGTGCTTTAGAGCCCCTGATTCTCAATGCAGCCTTGTCATAAGCCAAAGCAGCTTCTTCAGCAGTTTCAAAAGTCCCCAGCCAAACCCTAGCTCCTTTTCTAGATGAATCCCTTATTTCTGCTGCGTACTTGCCCCATGGCCGCCTTCTGACTCCCCGGTAGTGTCTTGTGTTCGTCTTCTCAGTTTTCGCATCTCTTGTTTTCGAAACCAAATTGCTGCCAGTGCTTTTTGACTCAACAGCACATGACTGTTCTGCATGCCTAGGAAGACAGATACCACCAAGAAGTTCCTCCCATGTTTCAGCACCCATTGATATCCATCGACCTAGACTTGGTAGCCTTTGTAGGATTCCGGATGCGACGTCTTTGCCATCAAGGCTAGGTAGTTCGTCCCATGGTTTGCTCGTACCAGTTGCCTGTTCACGCTGGAAATCAGAATCAAACGAACTTTCATCCTTTTGCTTCCCTTCTACTTCATCAGCTTCATCTTTGGCAATGAAACTCGCCCACACGTTTTCTAAAATTGCTTCGGATGCTGCATGGTTCTCTTTCTCCACAGCCATGTTGCCTGTCACAAATTCGATTCTCTCAAATTCATATGAACTGCAATATTGGGAAGAGCTAGTGGCTTTTTGCAGACATTAATATATATATAGCAGGTTTTGGGTGTGCTTTCGTGGTGGTGGTGGGGTGTCTAGCATATAAAATGAAATAAAAATTCAGGTATCGATCATATCCTACCGGATGAATGGGATTCCAGTAAGAAACTTGTAATGCAAACTATAACTTGCTAAATTCAAGGATGATATTAGAATTAGACATCAAGAAAAGTGGTGGGCTAGCTATTATTCTAATGCACTGAGTTGAAAATCAGGATTGTACTAATTATTTGTGTATTATTCTAAGAAGAATGTTTACTCTTAATCTGGTTGTACTCCAAATCCTTCCTTTACTTAGTGGAAAATTAGATGTGAAAAGAGAAGCAGAGAACTAGAAAACTTGACATATTTCAAGTTGTTCCCACTTGGAGTTTCCTATTTTTCTATTCCAACCTACATCATCAAAAAATGTTTTCACCTACACAATACACCCTTTCTTAAGTAGAGGCAGCAGTCTTTCTTTCCTTCTTCTTCGTTCTTACGCCCTGGTACGTACATAATACAAGTAATTGGTGTTAAACACGAACAAATCAACCATTGGGAAGAAGTAGCGGTAAGCATAAAAGTGAATACTCCAATTCTTGATTGAAAAATATGTGATTTGCTAAGGCTTAGGGTACCCGGACTCGTGTAGAAAACATACCACTCTTTTGCTATCGCCACTGACTTGTGGGACGACATAGAAGAAATACCCCAAACTACAAGGGTATGTTTGCTAAACTCATTTGACCTGTTTTAATTTAAGTTGCTGCATGTTTAAGTTTATTAATTGTGTACCTTTCAGAAAGAGAGGAAGATTTCTTTACCTAAGACATATCTTGGGGGATACTTTTCTCAACAAGGACTTCGACCGATTCTAGTTCCCATGGGAGCTTGTGGTTTTAAAAGGTTCTAAGATACTGTCCTTTCAGGCATTCCCATTCCTCTTAAAAGTGATCATGCAAGAACATTTATTCTTAGAAACATGTAGTATGTAGGCATTGGTCTCATGGCAGTTCATTGACTAATTTAACTACCCTTTGTAGCTGTGAGAGGGAGTCTTGATGCAATCTTAAAAAAGTTGTCCTGTCGTGACCTAAAGGCCCGGGTTCGAAACTTGAAACTGTCTCTCCTATAGTATTGATTCCTAAATTCTAATTTCAAGTTTAACCGATATTTAGAGTAAAGTAATTCATTATTATGGTTGACTAAACAAAACAAGATTGATCGAAATAGTAATTCCTAAAATTATGCCAGTAGTTTCTTTGAGCTACCTTAATCATATGAAGAAAATTATTAGTTCTGGATTAAATACAAGTCACACGCTTGACCAAAAAAGTATTTCTCTCCCTAATTGTTATTGAAGCAACAAGTACCTTTGAAATTGCGGCTACTAGGATTCATTCAATGAACAAATCAGAATTCGGGAGAAAGATAACTTGTTTGATTAGTGCAAGAAACCATGTTTGACGGGACACTCTTAAATTAAGAGATTAGTATATGTTTTGTCCTAGGTTGACTCTAACCACTCTTTCTGGTTGCCCTTTCCATCATCAATTGAGCTAATCCATGCCCCCATGGGTCTTTAAAGGGGTTTAACCAAATGTACCTTCTGTCTATACTTTGCTTAATTTTCAATTTAGTGGATATATATCATCCAATTCAATGACTAAAGTCTCTTGATATCGTGTCCAGAGAATTAAATTCGGTCCAGCCTGTATTGGAAATTGGGATAAAAAAAAGGTTAAAAAAAAAAGGGAAGAGGATTACACCCGTAACGTCGCTCGGTCCAAGTGAATGTATGATGAAGCAAAAATCTCTAACGCTCTGTTTGACAAAAAAATTAGTTTTCAGTTTTAAAAAAAAAAACTGGAAAAAGCTCTGATTTTTTTTCCTACCAGTTTAAATAATTGGTGGGTGTTTGACCGAGTTTATTTTTGAATGAAAAAAAAAAACTAGAAGCGTTTGACAAGACAATTTTTTTTTTAATATAATTTTCACATAATGAAACATAATTAACATATATTACAATGACTCACATATAATTAAACATAATTCTACAAATATGTTACAATGTCTTACAAATAATTAAACATAATTAAACAAATACATTACAATAACTTTTACAATGTCCTACACATAATTAAACATAATTAAACAAGTATATTACAATGTTTTACATCCCTTGTGCTTCATTCTAGTGGTATTAACCGAATCTCAACAATAAATCAATGTATGTCGTTCTAAATTCTTTCAGCAATGCGGTCTCTAACTTTCCCTATTCTCTTTTGCTGTTGAGGCTACTGTAAAACTGCATTCCCCGAATAAAACGAATCATCATAAACAGACCATAATCCACACACAATCAGTCGTAATTCATAATTATAAGTCTGCAAACAACATGTAAACGCATAATCAGTTGTAATTTGGATTCCAATACTTCACAATAATACCTTAAGCTCTCACTGAAATCACGATCAAACTCACCATACATCCAAAATCATCCAGTTAACCTAAAGCATTAACCATCTTACCAACACGAAACCGTAATTCAACCAAAATTAAGGAAAACCCAAAAAAAAAAACACAATAAACTTCCCCAAACATCATTTCCGACTAACACCAATCAATAAAGAGGCCAGAAACACACAAACAGTTGCACTTCCAATGGTTCGTGAAGGATTCAAGATATTCCAACTATAAATTTTAGTTTCCTAACACAATGCATGCAAACAGGATTCCAGATCTTGAAAATATTGGTTTTGTAGAAGACATACCCGACGCAAATAGAGGAGATGGCGGCGGCGGCTCTGTGAGATGGATGTGCTGCAAGATGAAGGCGGTGACCGGTGGAGGCAATGGAGGCGACGGGCTGCGGAGTCAGCTGGTGAACGGTGCGGCCGATCGAGCAAGGTCCAAGAGGCGCCGACGCTGCGTAATGGATGGGCTGCAAGATATAGGCGGTGACCGATTTTCGGTGGAGGCGATGGAGGTTGTGGAGTCAGTTGGAAAATGGTGCGACTGGGAAAGGAAGGTGAAAAAGAAGAAACCTATTTTAGGTGGCTTTTATACACCCAAAAAATATATGCGTCTGCTGTTGCTAGCGAGGTTCGAACCCTCGACCTCATTAATGTGTTCTCAGCCCCGCGTGAATCTTGCTCTTTTTAAATCAGAGAAAAGAGCTTTTTGCTCTTTATAAAAATGGCCCCTCTTTTTAAAGGCCTGGGCCCAAAATAAAAAGGAAACCCAGCCAAACACCCCATCTTCTTGGACTTTTGTCCAATTTTAAAATTTGGGCCTAAAAAGAGCAAAAATAAAGAGACCCAACCTTAGTTTTATCACGGGCTTTACTGTTAATGAGTCACTGTAGCAGACTTGAATCGGACCACAGGACCTTTGTAGAAATTCTCGAGTCTTTGATGACCGGTGAGGCCACATCTTTCCTTATTGTAAGGGCAGTGCTGGGCTCAACGGCGCGAGTACTAGTTGGGACCCCATTGGTGAGAACTTTGTGCTCGATATAAACCCGTTTGTGGTACCATTTTTGTTAGCTGCTCCGGTGACATGATTGGTATTGTTAAAATCGTAGGGTGGTAGTTTTTCTAGGGTTGCTTATTAGGGTTGTAACTGGCGCACATACCGGTGGAAATAGACTGGCCAGATGAAATCGTGCGACTATGGTGTATCAAGGTCCCTGCCAATTCTACCTCTGGTCACAATTATTAACTACCAGTTGACACTAAAATTTTTCTTTTGGTCGTTAAACATGTTTTCATTGTGAAAAACTATTCTCGAAATTATTTTTCTATCTATTAGTCTGCATAGAATTTATTCTTTTAGCGCTCTAGAGGCGCTCTTACTGTTGAGGTATACTTTGGAACGCTCTCGCTCAAGCTCCATAACATCTTTCTTTTGTGGTTAACTTGCCGCAACAAATTCAAAACCAGAAAATATTAAACCACCTTTTCTTTGGCTGCTCCTTAGTCCTGACCCTTCAGTAAATGGAAGTTCATCTTCGGTCATAGTTGCCTGACTATTATGCACAGAACTTAGGGGATGAGGAAATGGCTCAGATCCATACGACGACTGAGCCATACATGTCTCCCCTCCCCTTCCCTCCTGCATATTTCAGTCTCCTACCATCCTGGATTTTTCAGCCCCCCTCCTCTCTCGTAGCATCGAATCTGTTATGTTTGTGCATTCGTCCCGCAGTTGGGTGTATGTTGATATCTACTTTACATTTTTGACCCTGTATATATTTGTATTAAATTAAATTCAAAATGCGACTATTGTGTATATGCATGCATTACTCATTTAGGGTTAAATAATTGAATTATAGGAAGCATGTTAGGGTATATATATATATATATATGAGCTGATCCGTTGATAACGCTAGCAAGTTGCTAGCGCTGTTTGGCCGTCCGCTACATTATGTAGCGGATGGTTTTTCGTCGTCCGCTATATTATGTAGCGGACGGGTGAAAAAAATATTGGGCGTGGCGCGCGATTTGACTGTCCATTCTCGGCCGTGGACGGCCAGATCCCAATAGCAACTTGGGTTAAGTTGTTAGCGCTGGCAACAGATCAGGTCCCTATATATACATATAGGGCGCCGATCCACATCCCATGGTGGATGTTATCCACCCAACCGCAACACTTTGTTGCGGTTGGCTTTCTTCTTCCTACCCCCCCCCCCCCCCCCCCCCCCGCGCCAACCGCAACAAAGTGTTGCGGTTGGTTATCCCCCCTTTTCTTTTATTTTCTTCCTACTTTTCGTGGCCCCCACCCCCTAACCGCAACACTTTGTTGCAGTTGGTTATCTTTCTATTTTTTTTTCTTTTCTTGGCCCCCACCCCCACCCCCCAACCGCAACACTTTGTTGCGGTTGGTTATCTTCCCATTTTTTTTCTTTTCTTGGCCCCCACCCCTCAACCGCAACACTTTGTTGTGGTTGTCCTTCCCTTCCCCCATGCCTGCCACGTGGCCAAACCGTCACAAAGTGCTGCGGATCCCCCCTGCCATGTGGCTTCAAATTTTGGAATTTTCACGAATTTATAAAAAATAGCTAGAGTTTGCCAAAGTGAAAAAAAGAGACCCTAGTAATTTTTCAAATATCTATATCATGGAAAAAATTAGATTTTTCCAAATACTGGAAATGGGTCAAATGATACGGGGAACCTTGTAACTTTGCAGTGTAATTTAAAATATCAACCTAGCGCGATTTTGCGCGAAAATTTTATGAGAACGCTAGGATGTTGGGAAGTTCTATTTCACAGGAATTTGTGCCATTCCAAAGTCGTTAGCTATTTGTTTGGCCGAACGGGCTTTTAAGCGCTCGATCCGAAAATCGGTTCGGGATTTTTGGGCGAAAAATCCCGAAAAATATTTTTTAGATCAAGAATGAATTTAGGAAGCTTAAAATATTATTCCAAAGCACTTTTGAGATTTTTCGATGCCAGGGGGCATTTTGGTAATTTGCCAGCCCGAGAGGGGTATTTTGGTAATTCTACAATGTTAAGTTTTTCAAACGACTTTTTAGTCCAGAAGCCACGACACATTGACGGACTCGGTGACATGTGTTTGCAAGAAGTTTGAGTTCCATGGCATCATGTGTAGACACATTCTGCGCTTTTTCACCCAGAAGAATATCAGGACAATCCCCGATAAATACGTCTTGCCACGGTGGACGAAAGGTGCTAACAGGTTGCACGGTACCATTGCCTTTCCAGAGCACCCGTATACTGACTTTGAAGAATCGGAGACGTTGCGGTATAATCATCTGGTGACGAGTTTCACCCGTTTGTCCGTAAAGGCTACTGCTTCAATGGTCGGTTATAAACATCTCCTCGAGGTAGCTCAGCAGCAAGAGCCCATCGTCGACCAGTTGGAAGCAGCTTCAGTCACCAATGCGATTGACACCGAGCCTACGACGGGGGTATCAGAAGATGACGAGCCGGGGGAGGAAGACGACAATGATATTTGTTTGTTGGATCCAATTATATCGCAAATGAAAGGCCACAAGAGATCTACGCGGATGAAAAGCTCTTTTGAAACGGCAACTCAACCTAAAAAGCTGCGAAGGTGTGCATTGTGCAACAAAATGACCGACCACGACAAGCGGAACCATTACAAGGCACTGGGGATAAGTTCAGGGGGTTTGCAAGACGGGGAAGAAGGTGACGCCGAAGATGAGGACGAACAAGCTGCAATGGACCTTTAATTTTTTTTACAACGTTATGACATTTGTAATAATTTTCGGAGGATAATTTTTCCACCGAATACTGGAATTTTTAAAAAATGGACCTATGAGAGGCCATCGAATCAAATCTAAAGTCTTTATTTCATTTTTTTTTGTAAGCCCCGTCCGCTATACATTGTAGCGGACATCATCGCAGGCAAACTTTTGGGCCCTATCTACGTCCGCTATACAATATAGCGGACGTCATGAGCAGTAAAAGTTTTGGTCTGCTTTTATGTCCGCTATACAATATAGCGGACGTCATGAGCAGTAAAATTTTTGGTCTGCTTTTATGTCCGCTATACAATATAGCGGACTTCATCGCAGTAAAACTTTTGGTCTTCTTTTACGTCCGCTATACAATATAGCGGACGTCATCGAAGAAAAACTTTTGGTGTTCTTTTATGTCCGCTATACAATGTGGCGGATAACTCTATCCTATTATATATATTAATCATATCGGGCAATCAGCTGTTATCAGTCCTATTTGAGGGCACTCTCTCTGTCTCGAACATCTAGCCCAGGCCGCTACTCCATCTCCGGCACCCACTTCTCCGGTGGCCCACAACTCCGGCGTTAAACCGTCCTCCCCTCAACGCCGACCTCAATGGCTTCTGGATCGGAGACCACCTACGATTTTATTGGCAACTTGCACCTGGCAGGCAAACACTTTTTCAAAGTCATGATGCCGGGGTTTGAGAATGAACTTGTAGGCAATCCCTCTTTCTCTGTATTTTCGTGTGTTAAAGGTTTGATCTTTTGGTTAAAAACTAACCTATTTTTTGTATTGTGTTTGTTAGGACATACCGGAAGCCTTGACCAATCAATTTACAACAATTCATGACAGTGCAAGATTATATAGCCGCAAGGGGGCATGGCAGGTTGAAATCAAGCTGAAGCCCGGCCGACCCCAAAAAAAGTAATTCGCAGAGGGTTGGAACGTCTTCGTGCGCCAGCATGGCCTCGAACTCGGGGACTTTGTAGTGTTTGAACACCTTGGGTGGTGGGATTTTCAAGTTGTAATCTTTGATCGGAGCACTTGTGAAAAAATTTCTTTCCCCCAATGTGAACCCTAATTTATTATTAATAAAATAATTTATGTTCTTGTTCATTGTGTTTCGAAATTTTTCCTCGCTTAATTGTGCTTAATTGTGTCGTTTGAGATTCCCTCGATATATTGAGATCGTTGATTGTGAATCATACGTTAATTGTGTCGTTTGAGATTCCCTCGGTATATTGAGATCGTTGATTGTGAATCGTACGTTCTTTATTATTTATCGATATTGAGATTGTTGATTCTGACGCCAAAACAAGTCTTCGGGGCGCCAATTTATTAAAACAGCATTATGCTACAATGCGACTAAAACAAGCCTTTGGGCGCCAATTTATTAAAACTGCAATACGCTACAACGTCTACCTCTACTACATAGCGGACATAAGGCCTCCGCTTAGGCCGGGGTTCGGGAAGGTCGGAACTAAGTGTCTGGTTCGTGCCAACCATTTTCTGGTCCAAGTTGCAGACAATGATCTGCTGCACCACTATGACGTAAGCTTGGTCATGTATTCTGCGGGGCTGTCCGCTATACTATATAGCGGACCTAGGAGAGAAAAATTGTTGTCTGCAACTTGGACCAGAAAATGGTTGGCACGGACCAGACACTTAGTTCCGACCTTCCCGAACCCCGGCCTAAGGGGAGGCCTTATAGCCTTAGAAGAAGAACTCGATCTTCAGTCATCTTCATCTGAAACTGGAGCATCGGAAACATTTCCTTCTCCAAAGCTCATGTTCCAGTATACTTGTGCTTCATTGTTGTTGCCATCTTCATGTGCATCACGTGCCATACGACGTAAGTTATGCCTACTTTGACGAACTCTCATTCTATTATTTTCCTCACGTATTCGATGCAGTGCCCTTTCAAACTCCATGTGCGTAATTCGAGGCATGTTGATTGCCTTTTGTCGAGGTATGGGTATATTCATGCTCCGTGAATCAGCTACTAAGACCTCATGTTCATTCATCCGATAAGACCATTCTGCACGTAATGTATTAACATAGCTTGATGAGTAACGCAAACTTGGACGCAAAGAATAGTGAAATTCATCTTCGCCCGCCCAGTAACGACCCATTGCTTCAAAAATATCTCGTGGAGTATATGACATTTCCAGAGTTGTTATGAAATTGGGAGTATATCACTCTATGCCCTTTGCCCTTCGTGCAATGCATGTACTTATATATACTTTGAAACGGGACCACTTTATGAAAGAGCTACAGGTTCAACTTTATGAGATGTGACAAGCCTTTGGCAATAGACTAGAAAGTTATCTTGTCACCAAAGAGAATTGTCTTGTCACCAAAGACTTGTCAACTTTATGACACGGGCATGCTATTGTCTCCAACTATTGTCAGCGCCAATGTCTAGAGACTTGTCTTGTCACCAGAGATGGACAGACTATTGTGTAGCTATCACACCAATATATTGTGTATGTGTGTGTGGGCTTATTTATATATGTTAGCCATGCTCATCGCTTTAGAACCAAAACAAAGTTAAATGGCAGGAGTTCCTGAGAGTTCTAGTCTGCGGGGACGTGAGACTGTGTGGTTGTTGTGTGAAAGGAACGACGACTACAAAGAAGTGAAGTACACGGATCCCAGAGAGTATTATTGCGGTTTACGGAGAGAATGGGCATATCGAGTTAAGGAATCAGAAGCGCTACACCAAGATCTCACCACGCTGAGAGCACCTGTGCCGCAACGTCGTTCACTTACTATGTCGCGGCGCAATGTTAAGCAGTGTAAGAAACTGTGCGCCAAATTCGTATGGAGAATAACCGGATGTTACTGCGTAGAAAACGATTTTATATGCTTCAACTTGCGGAAGAAATGGCCGAGGTTAGTGGGAGGCAGCTCAAATCAAACGAGAGAAACAATATTTTAACCAATGATCAGTACTTATCTGATGAGTATATGTCAAATGAAGAGTGATATATATATATATATATCTCTTCCTACTGCATGCTAGGATTTCATTCCAACCGGCACTCATCCACATGTCATTCTAATTGGCGTATCCCGTCTTTTGAAGCATGTAAAATGTTGGGAATATATGTTTCTAACTACATCCGTCATACTATAATGGGGTAACTAGCATGCCTAAGGTGCAATGAGAAAAAAAAAGTGACATAAAAAATTACAACATTTTTCGCAAGCTATGAATTTGGCGCTAAAGTGTGCGCGAATAGGCCCTTCATAGGAAAACCAAAAAAATAAATTGTCTCGTTTTTCGCTGAAATTCATAGAAATGGGCTATATAGCGTGCCTAAGGTGCAATGAGCAAAAAAAAAGTGACCAAAACAATTACATATCTACGTCCGCTATACTATATAGCGGACAACCAAGCAGAAGGAAGACTCCCCAACACTTAGTTTTTTTTGGGCCCTATCTACGTTCGCTATACTATATCGCGGACAGTCAAGCAGAAGGTAGCCTCCCCAACACTTAGTTTTTTTTTGGGCCCTATCTACGTCCGCTATACTATATCGCGGACAGTCAAGCAGAAGGTAGCCTCCCCAACACTTAGTTTTTTTTCGGCCCTATCTACGTCCGCTATACTATATTGCGGACAGTCAAGCAGAAGGTAGCCTCCCCAACACTTAGTTTTTTTCCGGCCCTATTATCTATGTCCGCTATACTATATAGCGGACATTCAAGCAGAAGGGAGCCTCCCCAACACTTAGTTTTTTTTTTCGGCCCTATCTACGTCCGCTATACTATATCGCGGACTGCCAAGCAGAAGGAAGACTCCCCAACACTTAGTTTTTTTTTGGGCCCTATCTACGTCCGCTATACTATATCGCGGACAGTCAAGCAGAAGGTAGCCTCCCCAACACTTAGTTTTTTTTCGGCCCTATTATCTATGTCCGCTATACTATATAGCGGACATTCAAGCAGAAGGGAGCATGCCCAACACTTAGTTTTTTTTTTGGCCCTATCTACGTCCGCTATACTATATCGCGGACTGCCAAGCAGAAGGAAGACTCCCCAACACTTAGTTTTTTTTTGGGCACTATCTACGTCCGCTATACTATATAGCGGTTAGTCAAGCAGAAGGAAGACTCCCCCCCAACACTTAGTTTTTTTTTGGGCCCTATCTACGTCTGCTATACTATATCGCGGACAGCCAAGCAGAAGGAAGACTCCCCAACACTTAGTTTTTTTTTCGGCCCTATCTACGTCCGCTATACTATATCGCAGACAGTCAAGCAGAAGGTAGCCTCCCCAACACTTAGTTTTTTTTTTGGGCCCTATCTACGTCCGCTATACTATATCGCGGACAGTCAAGCAGAAGGTAGCCTCCCCAACACTTAGTTTTTTTTCGGCCCTATTATCTATGTTCGCTATACTATATAGCGGACATTCAAGCAGAAGGGAGCCTCCCCAACACTTAGTTTTTTTTTGGGCCCTATCTACGTCCGCTATACTATATCGCGGACTGCCAAGCAGAAGGAAAACTCCCCAACACTTAGTTTTTTTTTTTGGCCCTATCTACGTCCGCTATACTATATCGCGGACAACCAAGCAGAAGGTAGCCTCCCCAACACTTAGTTTTTTTTCGGCCCTATTATCTATGTCCGCTATACTATATAGCGGACATTCAAGCAGAAGGGAGCCTCCCCAACACTTAGTTTTTTTTTCGGCTCTATCTACGTCTGCTATACTATATCGCGGACTGCCAAGCAGAAGGAAGACTCCCCAACACTTAGTTTTTTTTTCGGCCCTATCTACGTCCGCTATACTATATCGCGGACTGCCAAGCAGAAGGAAGACGCCCCAACACTTAGTTTTTTTTGGGCCCTATCTACGTCCGCTATACTATATAGTGGACAGCCAAGCAGAAGGAAGACTCCCCCCCAACACTTAGTTCTTTGGGTTAATTACACATGTCCCTAAGGTTTAGGTGTAATTACACTCGTGTCCATAAGTTTGGAAAATAGGCACTAATGTCCTTGGACCTAACGGAATACACAAAGACATAACGGAAGGGTTAAAATTACCCTATTGCCCATAATTAAAAATGATATCCCTGATTTGCCAATGGAAAGCCAAAAATGATGCCCTATTGCTCATTCTCTCTCCCCGGTGTCTCTTTCTCTCTCCCACCCATCACCATCCATCTTCACCGGCAACCCACTCTAGGCTGCCACGCCCACTGCCCGCTAACGAGTAACGGGCTACCACCGTAGGCACCAGTCTCCCCACCACTGCCGGCCGCAAACACAATTGATCAGACCACCATGACCCAACAACGGGCCACCATCGTAGGCACCAGTCTCCTGCTCGACGCCTTGCACCATTTTCGACGAGGGCAGATGGCCAACAATGGCCATTACTAGTCTTCACCGGCGATTGCCACCAACCAAACACCAATGTACATCCCCATCAATCGGCCCACCCACGGCCGACGACCGGACAACCACAACTGCCCGCTTCCACAGATCGGCCCACCCACGGCCGCTGTCGAAGCAGACCCACCACCAGGCATCGATGCACGCCATCGTATGGCAGCCAGCACCATCAGCCACCCACGACCCCCCAGTCTCCGCAACCACCGCCAATTGCCCAATCACACAAAACCGCACAACCATGTTAATGGAGAAGGGGAAACGCAGAGGCATGAGAATGCAGATTGGAAATGCAGAACATATACTCATGGTTCGTGAGTGGTTCATTACAATCTCGAGTGCGTATGCCCCTAAGCTCCGTCTCTGCAGCCTACTTTAATTTGCAGATTTAGAAAATTAGGGTTTGAAAACCCTAATTTGCAAATTAAGAATATTTTGAAGCCCTAATTTACGGATTAAGATAGCTTAGGGTTTTGAAACCCTGATTTACAAATTGAGAACATTTTGAAATTGCTTCTTCAGATTTGCATTTAAACTCAACGGTCCAGTTTTTTCACTTATGTCCCTTTTAAAAAGTTGTCGTACAACTAGAAGAGAGAAAAAAAAAACACATGGGTTTGATAGCAAAAATGATTCTGTATATTTTTTTATTCAGTAGAGGGATAGTATTGCCATTTTAAAAATACGTATTGATGACATCACAAAAAAAGTACACTTTTTGGATGGATCCCTAACGGCTGGACATAAGTGTTATCTTTTTAACGTTTGTGGACACGATTTGTTACCTTTTGAAACTTTGTGTCCTTGACTGTAATTACACCTAAATCTCAGGGACATAAGTGTAATTAACCCTAGTTTTTTTTGGGCCCTATCTACGTCCGCTATACTATATCGCGGACAGCCAAGCAAAAGGAAGACTCCCCAACACTTAGTTTTTTTTCGGCCCTATCTACGTCCGCTATACTATATCGCGGACAGCCAAGCAGAAGGAAGACTCCCCAACACTTAGTTTTTTTTTCGGCCTATCTATGTTTAGCGGACAGTCCAACAGAAACAGTCTCAGTTGGTTATAACACTTTGTTTCCCCTGGTGAAAGCAAATCACACAGAACAAATAAAACACTCAGCTGAACAACACAACGATATCAGTGAATCAAATCAATCGCATTCAATAACGATCACATCTCAGTCAACACAGATGAAATCGTCAATCGCATTCAAACGATAAGATTCAAGAAGTTTAAGGACAATTAAAAAAGTGAATATAATGTTATTATACGCAAACATTGTCAATTACACGGATTTACAATATATCTAATAGGTCTAGGCCGGCCATTGATAATTTGCCAAGCCATCCTATACCTAAAGCAGTCTATGCATTCTTGGGTCCAGACGGTCTTCTTGAGGCTCTCCGACCGACAAATGTAATCCATGTACATGCAGAGGAAGACGCCGCAGTCCGAGGTATTAAATTGCTTGGGCCTAGTCCGCTTCAATCGGAGAACAACCTCCCTATCGCCCGGTGCCCTCCCTCGGGTCTCTCGAGGACGCTCTCTATTGACCATGGCAGCAAATAGATTCTGCGAGAAACAGGATAAGCATTAAACATTAAACATAGCAAACATAATACGATTAATCAGTTCTACAATATGCAAGTTACAATAAGAAGTAAACAGGCTCTTACCATTGGATCCAACATCCCTAAGCCTCGGTACATTTCAATCACACCAATCGCGTCCGTATCATCGTAGAGACTGTCGAGGACTGATACGGTATTCGTTACCGGTTCATAGCAAATCAAGAACCAGTGGGCATTCGTTATAGCTGGGAGTAGAAACACATCCGCCACACTTGCACTCTCTGGACTCGGCCGACCAAGATATGCGAGTAGGTTAGCGGACGGTCTCCACTTGACCTCGGCCTTCGCCTTTCTCGCCTGCTTCCTCGCCTTGTCCCAGTCGTTAAACTCTTGTACTAGCATATTGTGAAAGTAAGCATCGAGGATAAAAATGCGCGGACCGTAGTTAGGCTGCTCCCGACTCCTTTGCCGCAAAATTTGCACGTAGTGCGAGATGACAAAGTTGTCTAACCATATCCCCGGCGCCAGCGTGGACAGTTCTCTCCACGAGACACTGTAATCCAAGCCCTGCGGGTTAGCCACGTCATACGACACTCTGTCTGGGGGGGGCCCGCTAAAATAACGGTGATGGATTAAGTCATGTTTATGCGGCTTCAGGGGCCTGGCTGGATGCCCTTTCGGATATTGCCCTCGAGGGTCGATCGGTTGCTCTTGCCCTCCGCCGGGGGGCAAGAGCAACGGAAGAAATTGGCCTCCAACCAACGGATTGGCTGGCTGATAATCCCCTTGGGGGGGCCCGGCAGGCTGATAATCGCCTTCGGGGGCCTCGGCCGGCTGATATTGCTCGCCGACCATTTCTTCCGCCGGCTGATATTGCCCTTCGGGGCCGCCAAGTGGTCCCGCCCACGGGACAATGGGCAGTGCCTCGTTGAAACCGTAAGGCCATTCTTGCGTGACTTGACTCTGAGAGAGGGGTTGGGGTTCCGGGAACAAATCGAAGGTCGGGCCGCTGTAATCGGCCCACGACGCTTGAGCATGTCCTATCCCCGGTACAGAGGGACCACCAACTCCCTGGCTCACCCTTGAAGCTTGCCTGGAGGGATCAACGTTATACGGGCTGGCGCCCGTATAACCCATTCCCGGGCTGTCAACCGAAGACTGTCCCGATGCTTGCCGCACAAAATTCCCGCAGCCTATAGCCAGTGCAGCAGCCTGTTGGCGAAGATCCTCACCCATTGCGCTCATCAGATCCTTCCGCTCACTCAACTTCTGGAAGAATGCAAGCGAGGCATTAACCTACATCCAAAGAGATAACAAATAAGTAACTTTAATCAGACATTTATATTCAAGACAAGTTGGGCAACTTACGAGATTGTATGCCATACGCTCGTCGATCTGACCCCTAGGCGCATACCTCGCCCCGCGTTCAAAGTTCACTGGGGCTACTCTCCTCCGCGTGATGCGGGAGTACCACTCATCGTACTCCGCGATGCTGATAACGGGGTCCGGCTCCGAGACGATGGCCGTCAGTGTGTCCTGCCAAGAAGTCCAGAGCTCTAGTTCAGCCGCGCACAATTCTTGCGCATTGGCCTTGCCAAACCGCCCGACATCCGGTGGGTCCCTGTTAACCCTCATATCTGGGGCACCGGCGGGCAAACCCTGCTCCAACTCAAAATGGCGCATTGCTCGGTCTGGCAGCTGCCACTCTGCGACCTCGAAGTGGATGAGGGGTGTGCGCTGCAACCCGGAGAGCGTGAAGACGAACGACTCTTCTACCCGTCGCGCCAAACGTATGTACGGTGCCTAACGCAATTGGCCCGGAGATAGGCGGTCGAACTCCCCTCGATAGAACGTGATGTTGTGATGGGGATCGACTCTCCTGCGGTAGTGGTTATTCTTCCGGCTGTACTCCCAAGCACGCAACTGAGGCCACACTCTATCGGTTCCATCCCTACGCGTCGGTGAACCGGGAGCAAGGTGTTCATAAGACCACACCTGAGAACATGGACAAATTATATTTATATCGTCGATTCAACAAAAGCAAAAATAAAAAAAAATAATAACGAAGACAGGATTTATATGATATACCTGCAATAGCGAGAGACATGCACGTATGGCTTTGGAGTCGGGCCTCGTTGCCTTATGCAATGCTCGGTACAGATACGAAAGAACCGCTGCACCCCATGCATAATCTCCAACCTCAGCCAGGTTACCCAACAACGGTAAATATTTCACGCTGGCCGTGTTCTTCGACGTCGTTGGGAATAAAATTGCCCCCATCACCCACCAGAGGAAGGCTTTTGTGTAAAGCACAAGCTCATGGCCCGTATAGTTTTTCGGCAATACCCCGTACGTATCTACCAACCACTTCAACTTTATACCACCACTGCTAAATCCATCCTGGGGCATCGAAGTGAGGAAGTCCCTAGCGGTTCTCGTCTTCGTTGCTTCTGACAGAGGAGCAATTACCGGCAGCCCCGTCACCGGCAACCCTAAGATGAACCCTACATCTTCTAGGGTAATTGTCAGCTCTCCGAGCGGGAAGTGAAACGTATTCGTTTCACTTCTCCACCTCTCAACAAGGGCACCTATCAAGGCCCGGTCAAGCTGTTGAAATATCTGCCCATGCGTGAAAATCCCAAACCCAATTCCACGCAGTATCCTCTTCTGGGCGGTGTTCAGTTTCCACGATACTATATCGCGAGATACTTCTACGGTGTTGAAAAGTTCTCTTTCCTACGAATTAATAAATACAATTTAAGCATAACAAACGGTATATACAACGTTCGTAAGCGATAGAAAGTCGATAAATAATGTATCTTACACCACCATCCCATATGAGCGTACTGATATGGTTGGCTTGGTCGTATAACACGGATGGGTCTTCAGGTCTAGGGTTAAATTCCATTTTTTGCAACTGAAATTATGGAAAAACCTTCTCAGTTTGGATTTTACGTTTTGGATTTTGATAATTGCTCGCAAAAATACGACGCTAGCACATGCATAATACATATAACGCAAGCACATGAATGATACATACAATGTTAGCATATGTAGTCATATGTATAAATATATATACGTATACGGAATCGAATTTTGCAAACGCTTGCACAAGAACAAAAACATACATATATAAAACGCAATATTCATCATAACTGAATATTACAGACAAAAAAAAGTGTAAATTTTGTGAACTTACGTGATCGATTTAGGGTATTAAAGGTGTTCAAGATAACCGGAATTGCGCCGATATGCTTGCCAACGCCGCTGGGAAATTTTGTGAGTAGAAAGAGTGGAGAAGAGTGTCGTAGTTACTACCGTTTGCAAGTATATTGAACGTCCGCAATACAGTACCGCGGATGGCTATTACGTCCGCCATACAATATCGCAGATGTCTATAACGTCCGCTAAACTGTATAGCGGACACTGTTGACGTGACAGATAAGGACAAGATAACCGTCATTGCCGAAAAAACTGACAGGACAGGCCCTGACAAGTGTCAGCCTAGGGACGTCCGCTACACAGTACCGCAGACGTCTTTTGGCTGTCTCCCATCAGGACTTTAATGTCCTCCGCGGTACTGTGTAACGGACAGGCGCAGAGGGGCAATTTGGTAAAAAAAACCCGTCCGCCATACAGTATGGCGGACGACTGACAGCTTTTGAAAAAGGCGCGATCTGGACCGTCCATCTTTCGGGATGGACGGTCAGATCGCGTTTGCAACTTCTCCTATTTTGCCCACGCTCTCAACGGATCAGCTCCCATATATATATATATATATATATATATATATATATATATATATATATATACTTGACCAAAGATCTCGCAGATTGTTCCAGTCTGATGTGCTCCCAGAATGATACTTGGACTTGCTCCGAGAAGATCTGAGATCTTATGCAGATCTTCTCGCAGATTGTTCTAACCAATAGTTTTTGACAAGTCTCTGAATTTTTACGAAGAACCAAACCACGCTGGGAAGTGTCTGCCATGTTGTGATGGTTTGTGCGTGAGTAGACTCTGGGCTTGTTCGCTGTCGAGGGAGACGATGTGTTGCTGGTTGCGCCGCTGAGCTAGGGAGGCGCCGTGATGTTGGTTAGTTTGTTAGTGTGTGCGCGCGCGCGCGTGATAAAGAAATAAAGATAGAGAAAAGAGAGGGAGTATTTGACGAGAGAGATATAGCTAATTAATTTTAGGTTATCAAGTTTTTTTAAGTTTATTTTACATAAATATATTTATAATTATGTATGCCTGGCTTATAAAAGTATTAATTTATTATACGAACACTATGTTCACGAACACAATCGTAAACATTTTTAAATATTCTTGTTCGGCTCGTTTAATAAACGAGTTCTGAAAAATTATTCATGTTCGGTTCGTATAATATACAAACGAACGTGAACAAGCTTTTTAGATAATGAATTACAAGATGTCCGTGAACGGTTCTGCTCTAACAGATAGTTTTAACTTTCTTGATTGAAAAGTATAAATGATTATTTGTGATGGATACATATGAGGCACAGTTATCGGTAAAGGGGCGATACTAACAACATTGGGAGACTTTAATTTCAACTGATGGAGACGTTTCCAAAGTGAAAGGAAAGAAAGAAGTGATGAACATTCATTTGTTTGGGGTTGTTGGGGGCAGGGGAGAGAGGACATTGGGAGATGAATTTTATTGTCTGCTTCTATAAACAGAAGATTCGGATCCTGAAATGATGGAAACGTGTTCAAAGGAAAAGGCAGGTTCTGTTTGCTTTGACTCAAGAGGACTAGAAAAAGGTTTCACTTTACATGTTTAACCACTAGGAGAGGACATGCAAGTGAATGGGTTCTTTTTTTTTAAATAATAACTTTTCCCTAACCAAAGCAAAAGCAATAATGAAGCTAACATTGTAGAATCAAATACCATAGCTGCTAAACAAATGACTGAAATGTTCCGGTTGTTGGATTCACTAATGTGTAAAAATTGATAAAATATACGAAAAGACCAATGCGGCTAATTTTGTAAAGTATAAGAATCATAACTACTAAAAAAATAGTGCATGAACAAAACTAACAAAACGAATTAAGCTTCTTCCGTTATGAAAATAAATAAATAAATCTATTGCCGTTGTTAAAAAACCAATAACAGCTTGTAGTTAGTCCCCTGTCACCTATGTTGGAGACTACACCAAATTGATCACTTTTAATTAGCCTCCCTTTTAGCTATACACGTAATGAGTAGAAGGTAATGCAAATGTCCCATTTTAGTACGATTGACCTAGTACTCCTAACCTACTCAAGTCATTTCATAACATTGTGGTTATGATTCATGTGCTTTAACTAATGGACCGTACTCATCCAGTTTCTACATGCATGTGATTATTGTGGGTAGTCTTGGAGGGTTCAAGGTTACTTCGCAACTGCTAAGAGATGCAGTGCCTAAACAACGAAGCAATATTTTCAACTACATTTTGTCCTTGAAATTAAAGTTGGCGCCCAACCAGCTTTGTCATTGGGCATAACCAACCTCCCTTAAGGCTATAAAGATTTAGAAAACTCATTCAAAACGAAGTGTTACTCTATTTCGCAGCTAAACTATGGCTTACTCTTCTATATCTCTTGCCATTGTTTCTCTGTTATTCTTCATCACTCATGGTCAGTCCCAGACCCTGACCAAGCAGAGGCCTTCTAACAAATCTCTTTCCGCCATTTTCATATTCGGAGACTCGACGGTTGACCCTGGAAACAACAACTACATAGCGACCATCTTTAAAAGTAATTTTCAACCTTATGGGAGAGACTTTGTGAATCATACTCCTACCGGAAGGTTTACCAATGGTCGGCTTGCTACAGATTTTATTGGTAAGCTTGTATTGGTGATATAACATGATTTTAGAAGAGAAAATAACAGGAAGAAGACATTGTTTTTTCTAAGTGCTTGGAACAGCTTCATATGCAGGTGTCAAAGACTATGTGCCACCCTATTTGGACCCAAGCCTTAGCATGGAGGAGCTGATGACTGGAGTTAGTTTTGCCTCTGCTGGCTCTGGATTCGACCCATTGACACCCAGCATGACCGTCTCTCTCTCTCTCTCTCTCTCTCTCACACACACACACACACACACACACAATCATATCTAAGAGACTACAACCATGATGCAACCGCAAATATTTGGCCACTACAGGTATAAGATTGGGTCCCAATCGAGGTAACAACATTGTAGTACGTACATGCAACACTTTTGTTCTTAAGGTAACAATTTTTTTGGGTAAACATTTAAGAAAGACCGGCGGACCGATATATGGCATTGTAGACAGATGTTGATTAGTTGCTTGATGAACTCGTATTAAAAAAGTTAGGCAAAGATTAATTAAAGTCGGCTAACGAATAACGATACGTGCTTGAACGGGTGACAACGAATATTATATTATTAGAGCTAAATATTTTAGTGTATAAGGTGACCTGACATCTGTTGGTCTGTTTGATTCCTTCCTTTATGCCCTATGTGGCAGCCCTTTTTTTTTATTGTTTATTTTCTGAACATCCATGTAAATTCCTTTTGGCATGTTGGATTTCACAGATTCCAAACTGGGTTTTTGCTAGGTTTTTAATGCTTTATTTCTTGTTTGCAGGGTGTGATTTCCTTACCACAGCAGCTGGAATTCTTCAGGGAGTGGAAAACAAGAGTTGAGCTCGCTGTTGGAAAGAAAAGAACAGAAGGTTTGATCAAGAAGGCAGCATTCGTTATCAGCGCAGGGACAAATGACTTCATTATCACTTATTTTGGCACAATACCACTTACAAGGCAGAGCTACAGTGTCTCAAGTTACCACCAATTCTTGATGCAAAACATCCAACAATTCGTACAGGTTTGTCTCTTCCCACCGTCTTCAAATCGGTAATCTTTAGAATACAACAGAATTGTGTGTGTGTGTGTGTATATATATATATATATATATAGAATTTTTTTTTGGTACATAAATGAAAGCATATGGGGAGTACAAGTTAGACGTACGTTAGATTTGTAAGGATATTTGGAAGGAGTTACAGGAAACTTTCTTCCTCTATCGGATTATAATCTTTAAGAAAAAAATTTGGCTCCTATCCGGGTTGTAGGAATCTTCCTCCAACCCCGTGTACAGTGACAATTAACAGTCGCTAAATATTTCTTGTGACTTTTCTTCTAACACTATCAGCGACAATTATTAACATCATTTTTTTAACGTCACTAAATAAAAGTCACTAAAAATATCTATAGACGATTGATTGTCACTATATAGGGGGTATGAGGAAGATTCCTCTAACCGGGGCAGCAACCAAAAAATTTCCAGTCTTTAATGTCAAAGGATTGCGTTTCTACTAAAGCAACTTCTGAAAGACATAAAACATGTGGACGTCCATGTCTTGGTTGATGTATAACTATGTTAATAAATTGGGTCGGTGGACTCATTATCCGCCCACTAACAGATAATGTGTATTTGTTAGTCTAAATTATTACAGTTAATTAAATGATATTTATCTCCTAAGTGTTTGAGATAAATACAATATTTATCTCCTAGGTGTTTGAGATAAATACGGTCTTTATCTCCTAAATGTTTGAGATAAAATCAGTCTCTAGTACTATCTCTATTTAAAGGTTAGATGAGATATCCCAAAAAAGAATAAGTGACAGACAATAAGTCATAAGACAATCCCTCTATGATTTGGTTCGTGGATGAAGAACTCGACTCTAGTAGCCTGTTTTCGTACATACGAAAAAGATTAAGCATGTTGGAGGCTCATAACAACAAAGATCTTTCGTCGGAATTTTCAGGAATTTCGTACGGTATGTTTCTGACCCCACTACGTCTTACGCGGTAACGCAATGTAATTGTTTCAACATACTATAAAAGAAACAAAGTGTCATTTGCTTAAGGGTGGTGGTTATTTTGCCACATTAACCACATCGTAGTTGGCTTAGAAGGGAAAAGTTCGGATAAATTTTGTTGTGCCAAATTTATTATGACCAAGGTAAAGAGGTTTTTACCATTTGATCATCTCAAAAACCTTAAAAATTGTCGATTCGTAAAAGCCTCCATGTAATTACCTTTAGCCCACTTTCCAAAGAATCACCCCATTTCTTTTTTCAAAAGAATTAATCCCCACCATCCCAACATAAGACTGCAACATGGAACCATCTTTGGCGTCCCATGAATTTGTAGTTTGTGACATGTTTGATTGGGCCATAAATGAATTTGACTTGCAATTCTTTATCTCCTTTATTTCTTTCCACACCGTTTCATCACCGCAGCACCAATCAGCTACCACTTGACTCCATTAATGACATATCATATTTCAATGTGTATTAGACTGTGTCCTTCACTTCGGTTTTCAGTTTATATGCATCATAATCCATTTATTTTCTGTAACACACTAAGTCATGGAACTGGTGTTTGTTTTGATATTTTTACACTTCAAGATTTCATCTTCTCACAATGCCCAGATTTCGGATTGGGATTCCCTGTTGTACCTAGCAATGTGAGGGGGGAAGAGAGAGAGAGGATCCAGAAAGACATAAAAGAAAATTGATGGCTAACATAAAAGAATGAAGAAGATTTAAGTTCATCAACATTACTACTGCTAACATTTTTTGTATGAAAGAAAGAATCAATTGTGCTTGACTTTGACTTCCACATCTACAAAAATAAGTATATTATAATTAGTGTAACTATTGAATACATTAAATGCATAGTAAATTACTCAGTTTGTGTTTTTTCGTAACTATTGAATACGTTAATACTATAAGAATTAAACTAATAAATAACGTAACTATTGAAATAGTGTAACAATTGAATACGTTAATACTATAATTAGCGTAACTGTTGAATTTGTTAATACTCTAAGAATTAAAATATAAACAAAAGAACTCACATTGAACAATTTGTGTTTTTTCGTAATCCAAAGATTTGGAATTTGAGATTTGAAAGAATGAAGAATGAGAACAAAGAAAATTATGACGGCCGATGGCACAAAGAATAAATAATATAACAAAACAAAACTCTAATTAATTAGTTACGATATAATGGCATTTTCGTAAATATGTGAAATGTGAGTATTTTTTATCAATAACTAAAAAAAAATCCAAAAAGTTAGGGGGTTTCGTGGTCCCCCCCCCCCCCCCCAAATGCAACAGCTCCGTCCCTGCCCCTGCTGTAACCCATGGTTACAGCTGCTGTAACCCATGGTTACAGCTGCTGTAACCCATGGTTACAGCTGCTGTAACCCATGGTTACAGCTGCTGTAACCCACGGTTACAGCTGCTGAACCCACGGTTACAGCTGCTGTAACCCACGGTTACAGCTGCTGTAACCCATGGTTACAGCTGCTGTAACCCATGGTTACAGCTGCTGTAACCCATGGTTACAGCTGCTGTAACCCATGGTTACAGCTGCTGTAACCCATGGTTACAGCTGCTGTAACCCATGGTTACAGCTGCTGTAACCCATGGTTACAGCTGCTGTAACCCATGGTTACAGCTGCTGTAACCCATGGTTACAGCTGCTGTAACCCATGGTTACAGCTGCTGTAACCCACGGTTACAGCTGCTGTAACCCACGGTTACAGCTGCTGCTGCTGTAACCCACGGTTACAGCTGCTGTAACCCACGGTTACAGCCTGTAACCCACGGTTACAGCTGCTGTAACCCATGGTTACAGCTGCTGTAACCCATGGTTACAGCTGCTGTAACCCATGGTTACAGCTGTAACCCACGGTTACAGCTGCTGTAACCCACGGTTACAGCTGCTGTAACCCACGGTTACAGCAGCTGTAACCCACGGTTACAGCTGCTGTAACCCACGGTTACAGCAGGGGATCCATATCCCCAGATTTCATCTTTCTCGCGTTGCCAGACCAGTTGTCATGCATAATCATCGTCGTCCAAATACCTCCATCACCACCATTCATTACTGCCCTAGAACTTGATTACCACCATCGCACCTACACCACCTTCCCCCCAAACTATCACAAGGTGTGAACATTAAAACAGTTTAAACCTTAGTTGCACAAAGCGGGGGCGGGGAAGAAGAATTTGAGGTTGGGAGCGGCTTGAATAAATAAATGCGTAAAGAGTATTATCATTTATTTAGTATAGTTTACATAGCCAGCAACAACAAACAAGGATGCTTTAAGGACTTGAAGGAAGAGAGAAATAAGGAATTGATTTGAAAAGAGCTTAATTTTCAGGTATTCTCTCACTTGTTCCATGCATCTCTATCCAGCTAACAGGATCGAGTTCCCATATTATCTTAGGACGAGATCTCATGGAGCTCCTACCTTTGGATCGCAAAAGCGAGTTTCCGAGAGAGACACGTCACCATATTAGGAGTTTCCTGCAACTAAGGTTTAAACTAATTTAACCGATCAAATCAAACCGACCAACCAGTAGATCACGTACCAAGTTAAAAGAAGTCGCGGTTTGGTTGTTTTTCTAAACGATTGTTTGGTTCAATTTGATTTTTTTAAAAAACCTTTCTAACCGAACCGAATCATAGAATCTATTTAGTTTTTACCCTACTTATACCACTAACATATATAAACAAATATACCCTAATTTTAATAGGTAGGCTCTAAAAAACTTGTGAGCATGTATATTAAAAAGGTCCAATAGTCAATAAATACACCCAAACTAATTCAGACACGACTACAAGTCTGAACTAGTCAATTTGTCCAAACCTACCCGTACAAAGTGTCGAAAACAAATCGTTCAACTTTGATTTGGAATTTTTATTTTTTTTTTGGATAGTCGATTCAGTTTCATATTCAGCTTTCAAACCGAACAAAAGAATTGTGCTCACCCCTAATTATCACCATGGTCATCCAACCAACGACCACCATCACCTTCAAGATATAAGGAAAAAAGATCAAAATTACTAATATAACAGTTAATTCAAAACAATAATCACTAATGAATTCCAGCTATGAAAGTTGGATGCCGGGGATGTTTGATCAACAAAATTGCCATCACTTAGATTCCATAGGTGTCTGATCCACAAAATTGTTACCCGTTGTAACCCTAATTACCAATCTTATAATGCGCGGCACAGATGACATGTGATAGATAATTAAATCGACGAACACAATTGCGCCTCAATTTTGTGTTTGGAGAGTTTTTGAGAAATTCAAGTTTACCCCTAGATTTTCAAAGGCTGGTAGCCTTCTTTAGATGGCGGACTAAGTTGGTTACGAGAAATAAAATTAGGTACTCATTTGCTATGATTCAAATATTAGATACGCAAGTTGGCTTTGGTGTATATTTTAGAGTACAGTTATAAAATAGCCCTAAAAGAAAATGCAATAATGGTTTCAGAGTTTCAACGACTAATAATGTACATTAAATACGTAAGTTTAAATTGAACAAAATAAGTATACGCATTTACTTGTTTCAACGATTTTTTTCTTTTTGCGTGTATACAACGGTTTTTTGGTGCATTGCGTGGTTGATTCTGAAGAGAATCTACAAGGCTTATGCATTTACTTGTCATTGATAATTATTATGTGTGGGACATGTACACATTACTAGTTAGGGTAATGCACTGTCAATTCAACTGGACCACTAGATTAGTGGTACATGTAGAACCAGCACTGCCATGCCCTACTTGATGTAGTTCAACTGTACTTCACCAAGATCCCACAAAACCTCCTCACAACGTATTTCGGCTTCAACACAATGAACAAACACCAAAATTTACTTACGAGGAACAGCCTTCATATAATAAAAGCTAAACGATTGATGTTGATCAACGAAAGTAGATGATAGCTAAGTCCTTTGCTCTTATCTTTTTTGTTGGTGAATTGAGACATAATTATGTGGATACAAAAAATACGTGGCAATGGTTTGTTAGTTCTCTATGTCGAGAAATAGTTATGGGTTAGTTGATTAGTATATTCAGACCGTACAAATTAACGGCCTAAGATGATCAATTGAGAAATGGTAGTTTGTTGTAGGATTTGTTTGACGATGGGGCCCAAAAAATTGCCATGGTAGGACTACCCCCAATCGGGTGCTTGCCCTCTGTCGTCACGTCTAATTCAATCGATGCATTTAATCAACGCGAATGCATTGAAAGACTATCCTCGATAGCAAGAGATTACAATCGGATCCTTCGAAGTAAATTGGAGTCCATGCAAACCAGCGGAGTTAAGATTGCTTATGCGGACATCTACAGACCGTTGCACGACATGATCCAAGGGCACATAAATTTAGGTTAGTGACTTGAATTTCCTACTTGCTCTTGCTCTGAACTTTCTCTTTTTTCTTGAGTGCCATTGAGGATTTTAATTTTTTTTAGCAGGTTTTGATATGGTTAATACAGGTTGTTGTGCCACTGGATTAATTGAAACATCAATTTTGTGCAATGCACAGTCACCTGTTTGTTTTGATGCTTCAAAGTACGTATTTTGGGATGCAGTACACCCGACTGAAAGAGCATATTATATCATATTTAAGTACCTACGTTCCACCATTGATTTTGTATTTGCTATGTAATAGCTTGTTTATCTTCAGGACGTTCCTAATTAGACATGCTCGTTCCAACAATTTTTTTCTGAAAGATTGTCCGGTGAAACCATCAATGGACATAATAAGTGAAGTATGTACGTGAATGATTTTATCTGCATTTGTAAACGAGATTTTAAATTCAAATTAATGCAAGGAGTAGATATATAAAATATATCGTATCAAGAAAATTTGGGAGTACCTTTTTCAAGTTTCTATATTAAATTTTGACTCTTAAGTGACGTGTCACTGAGTAATTCATTCAATGACCTGAGATCCCCTGCTTTTTAATGCAGGTGGTGAGGCATGTAACACTCCAAAAATTTTCAGATATTACATTTGATGACTTTGATCACTTCCTTAAAATACTCACTGATAGTAGTAGTTGGAAATATAGAGGGTGAAGGTTAGTGGCAAAATTGAGTTTTACTATCTGAGGTATGAATTTGGTGAGACGTAGACTTGCGAGATGAAGTGCTGGTGCGCCAAAGTTTCAATTTCTTTCGACCGGTTTCAGCTAGCTTTAACATAAAGTAGTAGCGGAGCTATGAAGTTAATGGGTGTTGTCGATGTTGTGGTTCTATTAGAAAGTACCTTTTTGGGGCACACGCGAAACTCAAAAGTATTACAAACCTTTTAGGAAAAGGTTGACAATTAGTTCTTTCAAAATTGATACATCAATGAGAGCGGTATCCGTGTAATTTTGAAGACACCCGTGATGAGTTTAATGGAGTTGACATGTGGTTGGCAGGGAGAATTGTTTCATCAGCAGCGGTACTTCTATGAAAAAGATGGACAACGTACTATGTGGACAGATAAAATAGAACAACATAAATTTTACAAAAGACTGAGAAAGTAATTTCATGAAAAGAGAAAACAGTGGAAGCAGTGTAGTGCTAGTTAAATTGCTTTTCACTTCTTTTATCTATGTCCATCAGTAACTCCGTCTTCTCTTCTTGCCGTTTAAAACTGCAAGAAAAGAAGACGGAGTTACTAATGTATAGAGATAGAAGAAGTGAAAAGCATATGGGAAAGTTTACTAATTGATAGATATAAAAGCGAGAAAAGAAGTTGGATAGCTGGACTTGAAAGCTGAAAATATACATTTTTCTAGAAACAATTAAAAATGAGATAGTGATTTCCAAAGATTGAAAAAATAGTAAAAGAGGAAGTTACAAAAAAAAAAAAAACCTTCACTATAGGGTGCTGAGAGTATAAACATACAAGAGAAAGTAAAACAAGAAATTGATTATTTTCTCTTCAAGAGAGTCCTGAAAACATGGGGAAGAGACAATGAAACCCTCTATAGAGATTCCAAAGTCTGAAGGCATGATTATATTGTATTAGGATCTTCAACTGTACATCACATCTGCTATCACAAAGAATTGTTGCTAAATGTATTTCAACAATGAAAGATTGTCACCATAAGTTTAACAATAGCGACAAAGCATTTTTAATAACTATTTTTTATTATTAAAACTGTTATAATTTAGATATTGTATAGTAAAAAAATCTTTATCCGGTTGTATTCTTTGTGCTATTATTGGCTTTGATTTTAAGCATATTTCAGCTGGGAACTTATGGATTTTAAAGGACAAAAACCTGAAAAATGGATGGAGTAACTTGAATGCCGAGCTTTGGTTATATATGCATCTGTAGGTGGATCTGTTGGTTGTTTTGCACGTGTCGAGTTGACACAGTAAACTGAATTATTGGCCAACGACGGGGACTGGGCTTAAGCTCCTGTCAGTGGACCTGAAAATGCAGTTCCATATAAATGGTCATAAATTGATGTGCAGGCAGTTTTCAGAGAGATAAAGCAGTAGCTAGCTGGCTGGCTTACCAAACAGGACGTATAGGGTCAAATATCAGGCTTCAATCCAATGTTATCCTTCATGTTCTTACTTATATTTTGGAAAAGGTCTGTTGCATCGGTAGCTGTCGAACAGCTAATATATATTTGAAAAACAATGAGATGAAACAGTGTCGCTGAACCTAAAAACCGACACTTATGGGGCATAAATCATAATGAATATATTCTACAGGGGTAATCACATATGTCCCCCCATCCATCAATTTTTGAATTTCGGGCGGTCCTTTCGTGTACTAATCGAAGCAATTGACCCACTCGATATATTCAACAGTAGGTAATCACTTTGGTCTACACCGATTTGGAGGAGCGACGCCAACAATTCAAGCTCGCTTCTCTTAAGTAATTCATATCTAGTGCTATCATCTCGTCAAAATGACATATCTCTATCGCCCATCAAAGAGGAGATCGAGAGGTTATTCCACAAAATTTGATGTTTGTGGCTATGTGTTTGAACGGGTTGGGGGTGATGGTGGATGGGAAAAGGGATGGGCATGTTGTAATAAGTGTACTCGTTAATGTTTTCGTGAGTGGGAGTGAGGGGTGGGAGGTGGTCAGTTGTTACCAATGATAACGACGATGCTAGTTAGGGTTTCGTTCTTGTGAGATGAGACTCTCATTATAAATTAAAAAAAGAGAGAGAAAGAAAAACACTCTTCTTGGGTGTTCGCTGGATGTTTTTAGTGACCAATCATTTCTAGTTAACAATTAAGGATACGATGCTTCTTTGATGCCAAAAGACGGGTTGTAAACCATGGATAACCACTTTTAAAGCCAAAATTTGTTCTCCTAGAAAGAACTCAAAGCAAAAATGACTAAAATCCTCATATTCTGAATCTTTTGTCACTTTCCTTTTCTTTTGTTCCAAGTTCTTCTACCATAGTGCACATTCGACAGAATCATGAAACGCGTCAAAGTCGACTCAACTCACCAGACGTAAACATGGCCCGAAAGTCGGCCACCATTAGGACGTCACTAGAAGAGGCGGAGACATATAATGGCTCCTGATCTATTGGGCAATGTGGGAGGGCGCTTATGGTGGTGATGAAGGATTAAAGGGGCAGGGATCAACAAAAAAAATGAGGGGAGGGGTGGTGACCTGCAGCGGTAGGAGATGTCAATTATCTTCTAATTAACAACAAAAATTAATCCCCTTTTAATTTTATCTTATAATAACTAAACCTTAGTAGTGCCACATATCGTCCACCACCAATGAATATTCTCTTGAAGTCTAGAAGTTAAGATTAGTTATTCTCCACCAAAAAACAGAAAAAGGAAAAATCACTTTGCAGCAAAGAAAATTTTTTGGCTGCTACCTGGGTTGAAAGAATCTTTCTTCAGCCCCATATAGCAACAATTAATTATTACTACATGTTTATAGTGACTTTTATCTAGTAACGTTAAAAAATGTAGCTAAAAATCGTCGCTAGAAGTGATAACAGAAAATTTACTAGAAACATTTAGCACCACTGATTGTCACTATATGGGGGGTTGGAGAAAGATGCCTACAATCCAGATAGTAGTCAAAATTTGTTCCAAAACAAATACACCAATAAATTTTATGTTGAAGGAAAAGAAGAATTCAATTGGCTTGTACTTGCCAATTGTTTTCTACAAGATATAGCATTTATACTGTATCAAGAATATGCTAATTTTATTTCGTGAAATCATTAGACTTCATTATGAATATATTTTGCACTCAAATTTTGTTGTTAAATTAGACCTTCCGTTTTTTAGACATCCCTGTGAGGAATTTTAGGGACAGCGGAGGGTAGATTGTATGTTAAGATGAAATGGAAATGTTGTCAAGTAGGATTTGGCATGGGCAACCATATCTCACGATTACAAGAAGTGTTCCTAGAGTGTGTTTTGGATGAAGAATATCAAAGTACCTCACATTTTAAAATTCGCTGATTTACATGTATATAGAATTGCAAATTCAACGTTTGTCAATCTTGTAGAAAAGAGTAGTTTATATGTAGATTTCTATTTGAGTACAAATTAACGAGAGAAAGTCTGACTTTTTATGAAAAAAGTTAGTTAAAGTTATGGAGACAAAAGAGTCACTTTCTCATTTATAAAAGTAAAATCATCGGTTCAATTGTCTCATCTAAATGCATTCTAAACGAACTTTAATTTTTGATTGGTCTCCTAACATGGGTACGAGAGTTAGAGGCCTCAACATGCTATACATCCCCCGACCTCAATGAATTGGACAACGACCATTTACTTACTAGACTCTTGACGGACTAGAAAAACTAGGTCCTCGAGTCAACTTAATTAGGAAAATGATTTCACCTGTGACTGTTTACAGAGTACGGGATGCAAGGAATAAAAGATCTTCTTTTTTTTTTTTTGGTAAGAAGATGAAATTAACATTACTTAAAAAACAGAATTACAACATCTATTGTGCCAATCTTCTTCCAGATTGGACAAAAGACTGGAAGACGATGGAACAAAAGCAAAATGATTACAGAATGAAGCTTGGGTTGCAAGATTATGAGCAGTCCTGTTAGCGGTTCTAGAAATATGCAAAGCATCCCAACAAATAAAATTACATAACTTCCTCCTGGCTTCAAAGATGGTTGATCTCATGAACCAACTCAGGATTAAAGATGGATTCAACAGCAAGTCGATTACGGCTTTAGCATCTCCCTCCAAAATAATGTAATGTTTCCCTTGTTGCTGAGCTGTTTGGATTGCTAGGAGAGCAGCTAGAGCTTCAGCTTCCTCAGGCCTCTCAGTATCAATTTCTTCTGTTTGGCCAAACTCAATCACATTGTCATGGTTTTTAGAAATCATTGCAATACAAGCTTTTGACCCTCGCATAGCTGCATCAAAGGACAACTTGTGCCAACCAGTAGGAGGTTTCGAAACAGGAGATCTTCAATCATCAATAGATAGACTTATCACATATTTTGAATCGAATTGAGCCACAGTGAGTATAGAGTTCTCAACTAGAACAAGATGAAAAAACACCGAACTAGGAGAATGAAAAGAGAGCCTTTTGATAGGTGTTTGTACTACAAAATATTTTTTTTTCACTAATAAGTTTACTTTGATTAAATGCCGCTAAATGGCATTTACTTTTTATTATTTCTGAAAAGATAATGAAAGATTCAAGAAGTGAAAGAAACCAACTTCTGAAAATGTGTCTTATTGATAAGGGATAAGTGTGGTTGATTATTTATTAGTGGGTCGTTATTTTCTAAGTGAGTAGTTTATCTCTAAGTGAGTAGGTTGTCTTGTAATGGTAATTATTTTCTACAAAGCCTCTGATATAAATAGTTGGTCAAAGAAGAAAGAACGGACGACAATAACAATCAATCATCAACCAGACAAATTAAGATTTTTTGAAGTCTTTTTCTTTATTTTGTTTAGAGGTTTTTGCTACCATCGATAGGAAGTTCAATTTTCAGACTTGAAAATATTGCTGTGTAAACATTCACAATCAATCGAAAGCTCTCTTTGTCATTTATAAGCGTGCAGTCTTTTATATTTAATTTTCATCTGTTCGTTAAAATTTTTCGCTTTCAGAAAAGTTTCCAGGTCCAAGGGATAAAAAAAATTTCGCACTTCTAATCGATTGTGCAAAAAATAGGCCAGGGGTGTTCGATGCCTGAAGACTTGGACCTGCATCTATCATGTAAACTTGTTCCGACCTGGGATAATAAGCTCATGAGCTTGGTACTTGCGTTTATGCTTATTTTGACTAAAAGACAGGGGAGATAGTGCATCAAGCTGTTCGCAAGGGCATTCATAGCACAAGACTTTACTACTCAAGCTGCGTATGATACTTATGAGATTGATATACCTCACTTCATTCTATAATTCATATCAGAATCAAGTACTGTTTTTAGTGTAATTCTTTATCCTTGCTTTAGGAATATAAATTATTGTAATAATTGAAATTTGCATTTTAGCTATCTTCATAAATACCCTAGCGTAACTGTTTGCCATCTATTTTCAACTTTCCCCTTTAACATTTTTTTTGGGATAATACCATTTTACTCCCCTGAACTATCCCCATTTTGTTATTTTGGTCCCTGCACTTTAAAATTCGTTAAATCAGTCCCTGTACTTTGTGCCGTTATCAATTTAGTCTCTCCGTTGGGATTTCCCGTCAAAAAAGACCACGTGACAGGCACGGGTCGTTTTTTGAGGGGTATTTCCAGAAATGGACTGAGTCCCACCCAGTAATTATCCCCCCCTTCTCTCTCTCTCTCTGCTTGTTTTTCTCCCTCTCCCTTTGAGTAACCTGGATCTCGAGAAAGTTGAGATCCTCGACTCGGAGGTCGCAACTGTGGAGGCTGTTGCTGCAGTTGAGTCGGTTGCTTCCGCTTCTTCTTCTCGTTAGCACCGGGGGTCAGCTACGAGAAGAAGAAGCGGAAGCGGCAGACTCAGCTGTAGCAGCAGCAACAGCCTCCATAGTTGCCGCCTCCGAGTTGAGGATCTCAACTTTCTCGAAATCCGGGTTACTCAAAGGGAGAGGGAGAGAAACAAGTAGAGAGAGAGAGATAGAGAAGGGGGGGCATAATTAATGGGTGGGACTCAGTCCATTTCTGGAAATACCCCTCAAAAAATGACCCGTGCCTTTCACATGGTCTTTTTTGACGGGAAATCCCAACGGAGGGACTAAATTGATAACGACACAAAGTACAGGGACTGATTTAACAAATTTTAAAGTGCATGGACCAAAATAACAAAACGGGGATAGTTCAGGGGAGTAAAATGATATTATCCCTTCTTTTTTTTTTAATGTTGTGGTGGGGCAAGTTGGGTTATAATTGGTTCGAGTTGTAAATCTTCTTATTAAATAGACTCTAAGAAAGTACAGCAGAAAGTACAGCAGACTCATAATGAATCATTTGAAAATAGTGTGATCAAAGACAACTAGTTGTTCCCTTGGTTGGGGAGGGAATTTCTGAAACTTGAACTTTTCCCTCTCATGAAAAGTGGGATTAACCAAGCATCAAACTAGATGGTTAAAGGTTCCATCATTCACCCATGAAGTGGTCTTCATGAGAACACTTGTTTCTTTTAAAATAAGTTGATATTCCTCCATCAGAAACTCAGAACCCTAAGTCTACTCTAAGTCAAACCATTTGTTAGCACTCACTACTTACAAGGCAATTCAATTCAGAAAGGTAGTTGAGAACTTTTTTTTTTTTTGTAATCAAAGGTAGTTGAGAACTTAAAAGAAGGAAGGAAGTGTTTGGTCTCCCAACTATACCAATCTATGGAAAACAAAAAGAGACACAAGAGAGCTAACTTCTACTTTCTAACCACAAATCAGGGGTATTTTAGCCATGCAAATTCTTGTAATTCAGGCATGCACATTCTTATTACTTGAGCAAACTCATTTGTACCAAACCAGAACCCTACTTCATTCCATATAGCAACCAGCCATGGGCTCTCCCCACAAGAAGCACTCTTTAACATGTCTTCAAAGTCCTTTTGTTCTTCTTTTGCTTTTCCATGTTTTTGTCTTCATATCCAAAGCTAAATCTCAAGCCCTAGCCAAACAGAAAGCTTCCAACAACTCGATCTCCGCTGTTTTTGTGTTTGGGGATTCAACAGCCGACCCGGGAAACAACAACTACATATCGACTTCTTTCAAGAGCAACTTCCGACCCTATGGGAGAGATTTTACGAACCACGTGCCGACTGGAAGGTTCAGTAATGGGATGCTTGGTAATGACTTTGTCGGTGAGTAATATAACTTCACTTGATATGTTATGTCCTGAGCACACCTTGCAAACATATGCAGGTAATTTGTGGCTAAAAGATAAGGTTTGTCGCTAAAAGAGCTTGGATTTTGTCGCTGATGTTATTGTTGTGGGTTTGTGTTTTCCTATTTTTAAGTGCAGCAAGATACGTTGGTGTCAAAGACTATGTCCCTCCCTATTTGGACCCAACACTTAGCATTGAGGAGCTGATGACTGGAGTCAGTTTTGCCTCTGCTGGATCTGGATTTGACCCCCTTACGCCAAGCATAAGTGTCTCTCTCTCTCTCTCTCTCTCTCTCTCTATCTCCACCTCCCCCCTCCCATCTCCCACCCGTGCGTGCTTTGCATTATACAGTCTTGCAAAAGACGTTTTTTGAAGTAAAATGGCTTGTAGGATAAAGTGCAATGTTAAGAATGAGAAGACCCAAGATAAATTCTAGTAAAGCCATTGTAGAATTTTCTCATTGATATTCACAAACTGTTTTAAAATTTCTTAAATGTTTGTTGAGGTTGATTTCTGTAAACAATATTTCACAAACCCTTCAGTATTCACAATTTATAAATGTATGTTATATATTGTGAGCCGGATTTGAAAATTAAGATTGATGATTTTTGAGGGTTTGTTCATATTTTCAGAACGTGATATCACTGTCCAAGCAACTAGACTACTTCAAAGACTACCAAGCACGACTGACAGCCGCGATTGGGAAGAAGAGAACCAAAAAACTGATAAGAAATGCCTTGTTCCTGGTTAGTGCTGGTACCAATGATTTCGTCATAAACTATTTTACTATACCGATTCGACGGAGGAGCTACACCCTCCCAAGTTACATGGATTTCTTGTTGAAACAATCGCAGCAGTTCATGCAGGTTCGCGATCACACCCACCTTCATTTGAATAACAATGTTATTTACAGAATTTCTTATGGTACATCCTCCCATTAAAATGGCACGCTAAAAAATTTAAATTTTGGTCATTCCATTCTTATCTTTGACACGGTTGAAACAAGAGATGAACAAGAATTACAATACAACCAAAGGGTCCTGTAATTCTTGTTTGACAAACATTTTCTAATTGCTAGACTACTGAGTCGTGAGATCATCTAAAGGGACAATTGGACTATTAGAAGCCTAAAACAAGGTATTCAATTCATCAGCAACAATTGTGGTACATAACTAGAGAAAGGAGGGAGCAAACGTAGTTTATATCTAGATTATAGTCCGAATATTGTTGCGATCATTAAATAGCTGGTCCAGCTATCCCTGTGCAAAACTTTCTCTCACTGAATTGAGTATGAGTATGACATTTCATTATGCAGAAATTGGGGTATAGTAATAATTGCACAATGAAGGGTTCATTAATTGTTCCAGTTTTCTTTTATAATTTTGTTCCTTACTGCTCCCGTGGAGTGACAAACTTGGAACTATATCGCTATGGGCTTGCGTTACTAGATTCTAGCTGACTAGACCCTTGGCGGGACTATGAGTATCGGACACAACAGGAGGGCCACTTTGCTGGACGCAAAGATGGGCAGTGGTATTGTTGGAACGAAGGTGCAGAAGGGACTGAAAAAAATATTTTTCAAGGCTTGAATCGCGTCTAAAGACATTTTCTTTAAGATGATATTTGCCCCTACTCTTTTGGAGTTTCCTACCAGGTTAAAGGCTAATCACCGCCAGAATTATTGAAAATCACCCATTTGCATACGGTGGTTCTAAAAATTCATTTCATAATTGGTCTCCGAAATTGTGCATCTAAACTGAGAAAGAGAAGAAAGAGATTCTGAAAATTCCAGAATTAAAGGGATAAGAAAGTTCTGAATTTTCAGAACTTTTATTTCTAGATTAATAGCCATCCTTTCACGAACACACATAACTTTTGCAAGGCACCGGTTAAGAGAATAACTATTGGTGCCTTTTTTAGAAGTATTTCAAACTCACTTATACCAATTAAAATAATGGCTAACGAAAATAATTCAAAAAAACAACTAATAATTTAGGCCATTAGATCTTAAATCGACGCGCGACGCTCGAACTTGACAAGCGTGCAACATGTTAAGACTAAAGTGCAAACAATGCGCCACATGCACCACGTGTGTGCGCATGCAGTGTGGTGCGGTCCAATACACCGTACAATAGCATTCTCAAACTTTCTTAAAAAACATCTCAAAACATTGTAAATTAGAGTAGCGTGTACTTGTTTTTAAGGTGAGAGATCTCTTAAACGTGGGACAAAGAACAAAATCATTTTGGTCTTAAACTTTACTCACAATACATAAACTCACAATCTTGAAATAACAATCGAACACTAACAGTAATTGGCCCCTTGATGGTGGTCTGAGAAGCGATGGTAGGCATCTGTTGGGGGTGTAAGAATCGGACGAGTTAAAATCCTCACAATTTCTTCTTCATGACTTGCAGGGTTTATGGGAACAAGGTGCTCGAAAAATTGGAGTAGTCGGGCTACCACCGATGGGTTGCTTGCCTATAGTTATCACCCTTTACTCCGATAACGCATTTCTACATCGCGGTTGTGTCGAATTCTTCTCCTCCGTTGCTGCGACCTACAATTCAATGGTGAAGAACGAATTGAATTCCATGCAAGCGAGATCTGCAAAATACGGTTCTCGAATTGCTTACATGGATGTCTTCGAAACCTTGACAGAGATGACCATGGGCCATAAGTTTGGTAAGTATATCATCCTTGTATAGTTTCATTAGACATGTATGTTCCAAAGTAAAGAGCTTCCCTTTCTCATCAAATCATTTAGATCGTCGACTTAGAGTGAGCCGCATCATTTGTGACTCATCTTTTGGTTAAAAACTCCAAAGAACTAGCACTTCTATAACTCTCGTCTCTTTCCTTGTTCAGATTTTGACGAGGTCAGCCGTGGTTGTTGTGGGACGGGCTTAATGGAAGCATTGTTCTTGTGCAATCCAAACACGTTTGTCTGCCCGGATGCAAATAAATATGTATTCTGGGATTCGATACACCCAACTGAGAAGGCCTACTACATTCTCTTTAAGATCCTTCAACCTGTGGTCGATTCCATCATCAAGGACTAACATTTTATTTACAGCCTTGAAATACATATGTCGTTGCAGCTGTTGAGCTATTTTGTTCTTTCTTTGTTGTTTTAGGTTGAATGTAAAAGTTACAGCCTCATGAGTCTTAAATTAAGCACACTCTTTGATCACAAACTATTTTGTGGAGCTTCTCCAGAAAGAACAGTGTCGTCACTGACCGTTAATAACCACATTAATTGTATTGCCATATATGGCACACTACCTATACTAATTACCATGGCATAGGGGATGTGCCTGCAAATATAAAGCTAATGATATGAAATTTGTTAACAAATCAAGCACGACATATAAGCGTTTATATTGTGAAAAATTTCAGTAAAATGAATTCCTATTCATGGAAACCAGAAATTTCCCTATAGGTAGTTATGTAGAATTTAATGTTTTGTTTTTTATGTCATTTTTTATAATTTTCTTTAATGTCAAGTATCATTATTCTAGTTAGGTTATTATGTAACACCAAAAAGGCTATTTCCTTTGTAAGTAGTATAGATAGGCACGTCTTATGGTACTATATGCCGTAGTTGCCATAGTGATCCTCATAACCATATTACTTACCTACTAAACATTTCTCACTAATGTCTTTAACTCATGAAGTAGTTCATGAGCCAGATAATATGGTCATGAGTTTTCCTATTTATTGTGATGAGAGATTGCTCATGGAGGATATGGAAGGGAAGTAGAAACTGAGATAGTCTTTGTAGAACTTTAGCTATTATTTTGTAGAAGAAGATGCAGACACTGATAGGTTTGATATCCTTAATTCTTTGAAGGTACTTTTAGATTAAAATTGAGGTGGAGGTGCAAGCTTCATAAAGAGATCTGTTTACCTACACCCTCCTTCACCAGAGAAGAAGCTAGGAACATTCTTTTTTTTTTTTTTTTTAAATTTTGGGTTAAGTGATATAAGTACTATTAATTAATACTTTGAAATGGGATTACATGGCCATCCCAGTCCTGTGACACAGCTACAATACTACGATTTCGTTGCAGTCCAAGGAAACGTTGACGAGAAAAGAATTTTTTTTAGAGGAAGTGCCAATTAATTTCAATATGAACTAGACGATCCCACACCATTAATATTCACGTAAGACAAGATAGAGAGAGTGAGTTCAATTTTGAAGAGGGAAATCTCTTACCTGTCCAGGCGTCCAGCATAATTGCAGCAAAGCTTCTTCGACCTCGCCACTAAAAGTGATTATCAACCCCAAAATACTATGGATAGAGCTAAAAAGCCAGAAATTGTTGCTAATGTCGCAAGGAACTCGCCAAGTGAAGTGCTAATAAACTTACAGTGTTTACAGAATATGCTATCAAAAGTTCTCTCCAATCTGGGAAAAACTGTGGTGCGTCCTTAGTAATTTGGAGTGCACCAAACGTTCTTGTTTTACCAAAAGTTCTTGTTTTACCACAAGTTCATTAATAAAAACGCACTATACCTATAGTTTACCATAAAAATCCATGGCTATCCACTTGAAACAATGTTTACCAATGTTTTCTCAACTCACGTCAAATTAAATCTCTAGTTGAAACAGAATATGTATGTATATTTCTGTGTGCTTAAGAGTACATCGTAGGCCTGTATGTATATTTATGTATGTTTAAGAGTACATCGTAGGCCTGTATTTATAGGCGTTACAGTTGACCTAGCAATTAATACAATGAATAAATTAAGGATTGACAAGATACAACAAGATTGATATGATCGTGAGTAAATTAAGGGGATTCCTTAATTTACGTAGAGTAAATTAAGAAGATTCCTTAATTTACAAAGATTGACTCTAATTTCTCTTTTCAGATCTTCAATCCATCACTTTTGCTGTCCAATTCCTACAAATTACCTCAGTGATTTTGATGGAATGCGTGATTCAGATTCAGTGAATTTTAATCTTAAGAACTTGGACCAATTGGTGTTTATCTTGACGATATCCTTATCCTTATAGCTAGAAAAAGAGAGATCACACAGAGCAATGGATGGATGTTCTAACCACTTCACGAGGTAAAAACATTATAAAGACCTCAAAAAGTGTTGTTTTGTGACAGAAAGTCTAGCTTTCCTAGGCTATATATTGACTCCCACGTGGCTTAAAGTTGATGATGAGAAGATTAAGGTTGCCCAAGGATGGCCTACACTGATGAGCTTGCAATAGGTGAGAAGTTTCCTTGGATTGGCCTTGTTTTGTCGTCGATGCATACAAATTTTCTGCACTATATCAGCCCATTTGAACAAGACGTATGACGAAGGGGAATTCAATTGGACAAACAAGTTTAAAAAGAGTTTTCAATTTGTGAAAGACAAGCTGTCCAGCTCTCCCGTGCTTACTTTGCCAGACCTTGAGAAGGTGTTTGAGGTCGATTGTGATGCCTCTTATTTTGGCGTTTGCAGAGTACTTAGCCAAAAGAGTTGCCTCTTAGTGAAAAGCTCAATGAAGCAAGGAAGAGTTATTATACTTACGACGTGGAACTTAACTCCACTGTGCAAGCACTCTGGTATTAATGATGATCCTAACTCATTGAGAGGGAGATAATTCAAAATTTGGTTCGTGAAGCTCTCAAGCACATCAACAATCAAGGGAGTCCAAATAGAAGGCGTGCAAAATAGTTTCTTACAAGAGTACACATTTGTGTTAAAGCATAAGAGTGGAAAAAGCAACCATGTCGCAAATGCTCTTTGTAGGAGCACCTTACTTAACTCTCTATGGTTGTGCAACTTGAAGGATTTGATGCTATTTGACAAATGTATGCTAAGGACGAGGACTTTGCCGAAATTTGAAGACTTTGTAAGGAGGGATGTCACGGGGATTATCCTCTCCAATATGATTTTTCTGTATGGGAACCCGGCTATGCATTCCTAAGTGATCCCTTAGAGAATACATCATTAAGGAGCTTCATTTAGGTGGATTAGGTGGACATTTTGGACGAGATAAGACTGCATTGCTAGCGAACGAGAAGAACTTCTAACCTGCAATATATTGAGATATCGATGTAACACACTATGTGAGGAGGTGTCGAGTCTGCCAAACTTGTGAACGACAAGCTCAAAAGACCTATTCCACAGTCCACTATCAGTTCCAAATGCTCCTTGGGAAGATTTTGGTTTGCCATGCACTCAAATAAATAATGAATTCATTTTTGTGGTTGTTGATTGCTTCTCAAAAACGGCACATTTTATACGATGTAAGAAGACTACGGATTTTCGCACTTGCTTCTCTTTATTTTGAGGATGTCTCTGAGCATCATGGAGTTCTCGAGTCCATGTCACGGATAGGGATACCAAATTCCTAGGTCAATATTGCCATATTGGAGGTGTTTGTGGAGGATGATCAGTTCTCATTTGCACTGTAATAGTGCATATCACCCACAAACGGATGGACAAACTGTAGTGGTTAATCAGACCTTGGGAGATTTTCTTATAAGCTTGGCAGAAAAGAGGCCCAAACAATGGGATATGACCTTTTCCGAAGTTGTGTTTGCTTATAATTGCATTGTGAATCGTTCTATCGGGAAGAGTCCTCTTAAGTTAATCTATGGGAAGGTCTGAATCATTACCTTGCACCTATTACTACTCGATCATTATCAAATAAGAAAGCCAAAGATTTTCTACTACTATGGGAAGGATTAATGATGAAGTCAAAAAGCTTGAAGGGAGTTTAGAGAAGTACAAGCAAGCTGCCAATTCTCATCTGCAAAGGTAAAGGTCTTCAGCGAAGGTGATCATTTGTGGGTTTACTTGAGGAAAGAACATTGTCTACAAGATTTATAACAAGCTTACGGAAAAGAAGGTTAGGCCATGTTGAATTCTGAAGAAGATACATGATAATGCCTACAAGATTGAGCTCCCTCCTAATATCAGTACTTACCCCACCTTTAACATCCAAGACTTGACAGCATATCATGGTGAATTGGACGAAAAGTCATGGGCGAGTTCCTTCTCACTAGGGGAGGATGATGCAGTGCATGATTTAGATTAAGCGAATTTTAATCTCTAAGAACTTAGACTAATTGGTGAAGCTATCTACATTAGTACTTTGAATCACAGCAACTTAATATGCATAGTGGTAAATGTTTATTCCTATACGTATTAAGTTCATGCACAGTAGTAAATGTTTGTCCATGCATGTAGTAAGTTTATGTACTTTTCAGTGCATGTATTGATTGAAAGGATGACGTTTGGGAAGTGAAGAACCCTAACAAGGCCCTATCTATAAAGTGAAGAGCCCTAAAAAGGCCTTAATAGTTTGAAATGTGGATTATTTGTACGTAACGGCTAATTCCTATGTCTAATAGATCGAGAGGAATTCTGAAGCCTCTTACCCACCTATGAAAGGATTCCAAATTCCACATTTCTGATCATCGATCTCATCACATAGATATCTCTTTAATCTTTCATTTTTCTGGATTACTTTGTCTTCTTCAATATTGAGCTAAGCGTGGTAGGTGAAGCTTCCGCTTTCCTAAGTTGTGCAAAGTGAGAGAGGCGCGAAACGGTCTTAACGAGAGGAACATGGTCCACACCTCAATCCAGTCCTTTGTTTTTTCAACACATTTCAGGTAATGTCTTTCTTTTTCTCTAACACTATATGATGACCAAAAATTACTACAAAAGTAAATTTGCAAATAATGATATTTGTCCGTCCACCATGCTTTTGCAAATCATTGCTAGTTATTTTTGATGGATTCTGAGGTGGTCAAACATGTTTTGGACATTTTAATAAGTGTTAAACCACTCCCGAAAAACAAAAACATAACAGTATTTAAAAGCATAAATCACATCATTGTGGTTTACGGTTTAAAACTAGATTGTAATTTGGTAGGCATTAATGACACTACGCTACTTAGAAATCGAGTTGACAAATAGTGCATACACCCACCAGACATATTTTAAAAAAAAATTAAAAAAAAAGATAATAACCGAATAATGAAGAGAGAGCTATTTTAAAAAGAACTAGATATTATCAACTGTTGTAGCTGGACAGCTGAAGTATTACAAACATCCAGTACGTTGTGGTTCCCAAAATAAGTGATCTTGCTTTACTGTTAAAATGTTTCTTGTAGGTACGTGGGTGGTGAAAGTCTGTCAATCATCACTTAAACATGGTGTTAATGAGAGAATTCAAAGCCTCGTCGGCAATGATTTTGTACATTTTTTCTGTTGGGTGAACGGCGTCCCAGTAAATATATTTCGTCGGGTCAGCGCAAGTACTCAAGCCTCTGCATGTCTCCCCGTATTCTAATGTTCCGGAACCACAACATCCCTTTGAGGTCTCCGCAAAACCTGTCAATTTAAGCGAACAGAGGTCACGACGATCATAAAGAATGAGAACGCGCTTTAGTTTCTAAGCCCGCACTTTAACCAATGTTTTTATAATATGACATGATATGTGAAAAAGCATGCAAAGTTCGCTTGTACCAACCGTATCGTTTGGGATTTTGTATCGCGTTTAATATGACATGATATATGTCAACAAAGGCAGTTTTCATCCCTGTTGTTGCTTCAAGGGTCGCTAGAGTTTCTTGTATCTGAGAGTTGAATGAGAGGGACACTTTGTTTAAAATCTCATCGCATTCTGTCTCATCCCTTAATGTCTTGACAAGTGGAAAGCATCCCAGAGGAGGAACCCCCACAACCACCAGTCTCCTTGCTCCTAGTTTATACATTGCCTACAAAACAAATAATAGACCACGTTATACATATAATTCTCCACTAAACTATAGTTTCGGCGCGGCTGACAGGTCACTAAATGAGGGAAAAAATGTGCTTGCAATTATGGTTGGAGGTAGTTAAAGCAATCTCCTTTTTGTGGCAAAAGCTGCAGCTAAATATGTAGTTGTAGAGACACTTCTTGTAAACCATGTTGCAGAAATGCTACATTAATTAGTCAACCTGGTAACTGAAGTGAAAGGTACTTGCTGTATAACTCGATCTATAAAGCAGTTTTTGCGATTATAAGGTGCTTTTTTCTGGCTGTTTAGTAGCCATTTTCGTTGCGATTTCATAGTCATTACATCGCTTCTAGTGTAAAAAAAAAAACAGCAACGTTTTACCGTATTGAGTTTGAACCAAGATATTGGAGAGAGTTACACCTTCGTTAATTTGGAAGAAATTAAACCGGTGTGTGTGCGTGAGTGTGTGTGTGGGGGTGTGTGGGTGTGTGTGTGTGTGAGAGAGAGAGAGAGAGAGAGGACCTTCACATCACGAAACATGGAAGAAATCAAGAACTTCTGGTACTTCTCCACGCTGTAATGCTCCGAGCGAATGGGCTCGACAAAGTAATTTTGGAGGAAGTCATTTGTACCCATACTTAAAACCACTATAGCATTTGAAACTATCTCTTTAGCCCTTTTTTCTCCCACCATTTCCCTCAGGTGAATCTTGTAATGCATGAAATACTTTAACTGTTGGGCAACAGATAATACCGTCTGTTTCATCACGTAAAAAACACGAAAATAAGTCGATAATGTGCTTAAGCTTCTTATCGGAATGTCTGTTTCACACTTATTATGTTTTTTATGGTATCATTGTCGCTAAAAGGGTAACTTTTTGTCGCCGGTTTATGGTTAGTGACAAATGATGGTACAAAAAGCATTGTAGTTTGTGAAAATTGATGTTCCCTGATCTATAACTGAAGAAGATGGACTTACAGCGAGATTTGCTGTGAGGTCGTCGTACCCAGACCCAGCTGATGCAAAACTAACACCATGGAGCAGATCTGCCTTCTTCATGTGTGGGTCAAGAAATCCCCGAATGATCTTTGTATAACCAATTGCCTCAGCTATATAAAAAATGTAAATAAATTTGTTGCAAAATGCTGTCACAAAATGTAAAATTTCTTATTGCTTTGAATTTTGTTTTTGACCTCTTGTCTTAAATTCTGAAACCTACCACATTTGCATTATTATTTTTTTCATCTTAAATGCTAAAACCTACCACAAAGTTTGTTTGGTCTTAGTTTCTACGTGACTAACGGAAATGGGTCTGTATGACCAAAATCTTCATGGAGTATTCTACTGAACTTACCCCTGATGTGGTTATGAGGAATGACTTGATCTGTTTAATTAACAGGCTACTTTTTGGATTTCAGGCGGGACTTCGAGAGTTAGACCATGGTACTGAAAACTTAAGAATAGACCTACTTTGGGATAGATGTGAAGTACGAAAGCAAAAGCATTTATCCCTAAAAAGTGAAATCTCAAACGGTTCATGGCCATAATCCGAGGTAAAGAAATGTAAGAGGTTACCTATGAAGTCAGTGGCAAGTCTTCCATTAGTGAACCTCCCGGTAGGGTGGCTGCCATTCAAGAAGTTCTTCCCATAAGGTGGGAAGTTGCCCTTATTGGTCGTCGCAAGATAATTGTTATTGCCAGGATCGACGCTCGAATCGCCAAACACCAAAATACTTGTCACGTTATTCTTACCAACCACTTGCCTTACGTGAGGAATGTCTACTCCTTGTGCATGCAATGCCATCACTGCAACTATGAAAAAGACCCTCATCATCATCATATCCATTGCCTAAACTGCTTGAAACTCAGAGAATATGAGTTTCAAAGTAGAAGCTGTTTGTTCTGAGCTGATCATGAGATTGATCCTCTCCCTTCTAATAGCTCAGGTATTCATTGTGGTAGGTCTTAGCATTTAAGACTTTTGTCCGGAATGGTTTTCTAGTGACATTTATGGTGCAAAAATTTGTTTATGGTTAGCTAGGATAGAAGTTGTCTTTGACGAGGACTACAGCTTCTAAATTCAACAGAGAAAATCTATCCTTGAACATATTTCTATCTACCCACAACACCCAAATGATTCATGTTATCTACCCATGATGACTAGCCTTTAATGATACTTCGATGTTAATTAGTGGTTTAGTATAATCATGTGCACCGCTTAATTTGTTTCCTTATCAGTATTAGATGTTACTAGCCCAGCGAGCCAAGCTGGAGCCGATTTATAGAATATTGTATATCATAAGATATTAAAAAGTGTATTAATACGTACCACGTATTGTGAGACAAAAAAGATATCAACTTTCTAAAAAATATCTTATTTGATTATAAATAATAACTTTAGTACCTAAATTAAGTAAAATATTAAACAATGAATTCACTTTCATTACTCCTAACTTTTCGATTATTAAATAGCGTTTTTTTTATTAGACTGCATGCAATTATTATGAGATATTTGAATATACATGTTTGTTACTTGCCTTCTTGAAACTTTTATTTTAAATTATCAAGTAGTATTTCAAAAGAATAATGACTTAGAACTTAGAGTAGTAGAATAGTCGTACTGATGCCATATGGAGCTAAATAGAAAGTACTATTATAGTTGTAATTAAAGATGGTTACACTATAACATATCCCTTTTGAACTTCAGAGAGTTTTAAGGTGTTATATACAAAGATGATCCTGAGGTTATTATAATTAAGTAGAAATCTAAAATAAATAAAGTTGCATTTCAAAATTAACAGAATTTATGCATACATCTTATCACAAAAATATTTAACAGAACGAGCACATAATATCCAATATTTTTGTACATATATACATTTTTTTTTTCATTCTTCTAAGCTGCTACTAGTGAGAACACTCAATTGATTAAGATGAGGTATCCCTATTGCAGAGTGCTAGAATTATTATTCACATCTTTTATGACTATTATATGTCGTCAAGTATAGTTTTTATATCTGCTTAGTGCATTTGATGATACTTTCTCATAAATGCTACTTGTTTTATCAGAACGATTACATAATATCTAATATTTTCGTACATATATATTTTTTTCATTCTTCTAAGCTGCTACTAGTGAGAACATTCAAGTGATTAAGATGAGGTATCCCTATCGCATAGTGTTAGAATTATTATTCACATCTTTTATGATTACTATATGTCGCCAAGTTATAGTTCTTGTATCTGCTAAGTGCATTTGATGATACTTTCTCATAAATGCTACTTGTTTTATCACAACATGATACAACATTTATATACCATAATATGTCTGGTTATACCTATAACTATAATGAGCTTGTAAAGGATAACAAATTAAATATCATTATATTATGCCAATATTACAGGGCAAGCGTTAATCAGTCTCTTTTTCTATTGAATTCGCACAATAATCACGACTCATAGTTACAATCAATTCCATTATAATCAAAATTAAGATTTAATGCTTATAACATGTCTAAAATTTACTAATCAGTCTTATTTTCTTGAAATTTTAATTTAGTATAAATAAATAAAAAAAGCTTGTTTATTGATTGTGAGGGTGCTATGTCGAACCAAACTTGTTATAGTTAGTTTTGTAGAATTACATGGATACATTTTTACATCTTAAAGGTTTTGGATATTTTCAAATTTAGTACCAAAGAATTATCTGATTTAATTGTAGCATTTTTCCTTCTAATACATATCTGATTTCTGTTCAAAATATCATATATGCAATATAGCCAATTTGTTGGTCATACGGTCTTATCAAAGCAAAAAGATATCCTATAATTTGATTATCAAAATTATATATTATACAGATATTTTTGTGCAATCATTATGTTATGTGTAAATAGATATATATTATTAATTATAATAAACTTAAATTAACTGGAACATAGGGATCATATCTAAATAATATTTAATTTGCATACCTTTAGATGTATTGGTCGTGTGTTCCCACCCGAAAAATATCGTCAATTGTTAAAGTTAACATGAAATCATAATATATTAGTATATTACTAATGCAAATTTAGAATGTTTAAGAGTTTAATCACACACAATAAAAACACCATATAAAAAGATTTGTTCAAAATCTTTCCAATATAAACTTAGTTGAATTTAACTCATGCCCAGATGCTTAAGGTTTTAAATTTATACTATATTTAAAAAAGAAATCTCATGTGGAGCTTGCATATTATAATGTTTTTACATTTAACCAATGCGACTAAATATGATACTGCAAAATCTTAGAATAAGGAAATCATTGACCAAAATTTATAACCAATATATTTATCAAGTTAGATTCATCTTTAAATTTACCAAAGTTAACAATCTAGTTGAAATCTGAATTAACCAAGCTAACTTTGTTTTGTATTATACATAACTTTGAAACGAAATTTTACAATTACTTCTTTGTACAATACATCATCGTTTATTATCACATTATGTATTCAATGTGAAATAAAATTTACAATCACTGTATTTCAAATATAAAAGTACCGCTAAAGGTCAATATTATCTTGAATGGGATCCTTATATCTAGATTAGTTAATTTCTATATTAGTAAGCCTCATATAATTAAAACTTACATTTAAATAATCTAAAACTCTACCTAATAAATATACTAATATACCAAACTCAATTTTAACAATTATATCTCTGAACAACTTACAATAATATGAGAATAAGTATCCACAAATCAAAAAAATATAAATAACTTTTGATTTTTTAAAACAAAATAATGATCTAACATTTGATTTAAATTTGATAAGGTCCTTATTGTTAAATTTAATTGATTTCACGGTAATAATACTTGGACTTAATATGACTATTAAGTATATATATTGAAAATATGTATATATAGTATATGTGTGTGTGTGTGTGTGTGTGTGTGTGTGTGTGTGTGTGATCTAAAAACAATACCATCGACTTTACATCATATACATCTTTAGTACCTAAGTTTCAAGATGCGCTAAAGAAGTACCTAACTTTGAAATAACGTACTAAATCAGTACCTCGACTGACGGACGACAGATACCGTTAAAAAGTTATAAGGGTAGGACTGTCATTATAAAAAATTAAAAAACCATGTCCTCATGGCCAAGTGGGCCGCCCTGTTTTACGTTCCCAATGCAAATTGATTAATTCAACTTATTGCTCTATCTCTCTCTCTTGCCCCCTCCCCCTCACCTTATATATATAGAAAACCATCATAATTAGAGTAAGAAAATCTAAGCCATGACTAACACAACTAACAGCTTCTATCGGCGGCCACCATTGTCATCGCCACCACCGTTGTAGCAACCCATCAACTATCCTTGGTCAAGTCTCTGCCGCCACAACACTATCTCCTTGCCGCACCACCAAGTAGCGCAACCTCACTATTCACCATATCCCCTCCCGCCACCAACAAGACCCACCTCCACTTTCACCCGCCACTGCCACCTCCACTTCAACAAATTGATCCAAATCCCCTTTTTATCTCCATATGGGTTCAAGCCATGTGCGCCCATGAGGCTCTCTGTCGTAGCCGAGGACACATTGGTGTTGACGTTGAGGCGCCAGAAGGCGCGGCAGTGAGATGGTGTTGTGGCGACAAAGGTTTAGATTTGATGAATTAATTGGAATGTTTGTAATTTCAATCTAAAGCTTGTAGAGCTACTGGTTTTGGTTGTGGATTTTTGTGGTTGCAATTAGAGGATGTGAACGGTGATTGTTGCAGTGGTGATCGTAATGTGTTAACTAGATCAAGGGTTGTGACCATGCCAGTGAAGGACTTGATACCGGCAGTGAAAGTTGTTAATTGTGTCAGATCTGCACACTTGAGAGAGGCGAGCTTCGATTGGAGGATTTGCCACTACTGGCAAAGGACTTGATGGTGGGAGGACGTGGGAGGTGAGCTTAGATCAGAGGATCTGCCACTACCGGCGAAGGACTTGATACCGGCCACCATGAGAGAGAGAGAGAGAGGGGAGGGGGGAGAGAACAATAAGTTGAATTAATTTTCATTGGAAATGTAAAAAAGGGCGGCCCATGTGGCCATAGGGACTGAGTTTATGTCCTTTTCTTTTCATAATAACGGTCCTACCCTTCTGACTTTTTACCGGTATCCGTTGTCCGTCAGCCGAGGTACTGATTTGGTACATTATTTCAAAGTTAGATACTTCTTTGGCATACCTTCAAACTTAGGTACTAAAGTTGTACTTGATGTAAACTTGAGGGTACAATTTTGGGATTTGCCCATATATATATATGGGCAAATAACCTTAATTCATTCAATTAGGGTTACTCGGGGTTAATTACTGTTAATTGGTTAAATTAGGGATAATTAGGATTTAATTAGGATTAATTTGGTTCAATTAGGATTCATTGGGAACAAATTAGAGGTAATTAGCATTTAATTGCTACAATTAGATTACAACAAATTAAATACAATTACATTATAATAAATTTAATAAATACAATTACATTATAACAAATTAAATACAATTATAATAAATTAGGATTCAATTACACTATAACAAATCAAATTAAACACATACCGAGGATAGGCAGTGGCCGTTGGCCGGCGCTGCGGTGGGCAGTGGGCGACCGCCAGGACTGTGGTGGCGGTGGGTGACGGTCTCCTTTGCAGTTGATAGGTGGTGGGCCACCGAGGTGAGGGGCGGCAGGGGAGACGAAGGGCGACGGTAGAGGAGAGGGGCAGCGGGGAAGGGGAGGAAAACGGCAGAGGAGAGGGGTGACGAGGGAGGGGGAAGGCGACAACAGATGAGAGGGGTGGCGGAAGAATAGCAGTGATGAAGTAAACGACAGCAACAAAAAAGAGAAGAGTAAACGGCGGCGATGAATATATATATATATATATATATATATATATATGTATATATATATATATATATAGGAGCTGATCCGTTGAGAGTGCGGGCAAAATATGAGATCTTGCAAACGCGATCTAGTCGTCCATCCTGAAAGATTTACGACCCAGATCGCGCTTTTTTTGAATATTGTCAGTCGTCCGCGACACTATGTCGCGAACGGACTTTTTTACATTTTGCCCCTCCGCTACATTGTATCGCGGACTGTCCAAATATTTTTTTTATATAATAAAAATACAGTCTTGTTCCATCCGCTACATTAGGCAGCACTATTTTCTTTTCCTGTTGCGCATTCTGAATCATCATTATCAGCACCCATATTTCCATCAATCTGCCGCCACTATCTTCACACCCACCCACACACACACCCATTAGCACACACATCACGTTTGCCAGTCGCTCACCCACGACCACACCTCTGTCAATCGCAGACCCACGGCCTACAGCGGCCACCAACAAAGACGGTGGTAGTTCGAGAAGATCACGATCACAAAGACGGTGCTACTCCCCTGTCCTTTTTTTCACACACAGGCGCACCAATCCCCTCGCCCTCACCTTCTCACGGCAGCCATGGCTGCTTACCCACGAACCCATCACTGTATCTCATTAGAGCCGGAAGCGAAGCTGCCTTCCTCCGTCGTCGCCGGAAGCGGAGCTGCCTTCCTTCGTCGTCGCCGGAAGCGGAGCTGCCTTCCTCCGTCGTCGCACGCCAAAAGGCTTCCTCTTCCCTTCGGTTTCTGGCATGGACGAGAGAGAGAGAGAGAGAGAGTCAGAGAGTTAATTAGAGAAAGAGAAAACGATGATGAGAGAGAGGAGAGGGAAAGGAAAAATGTCAGAACATTAAATGAGGAAAATGAGAGAGAAAGAGGAAAAAGTCAGAAGATTAGTCCGCTACATAATGTAGCGGACGGAAGTTAGAGGGTATTTTTGTCAAAAAATCGACGTACTTAAAAAAAACGTAAAAAAAAATATTTGGACCTCCGCGATACAGTGTAGCGGACTTGAATGCTGTCCGGGAAACAATGTAGCGGAAGGGACGGAGGGGCAAAAAGGTAAAAAGTCCATCCGCGACATAGTGTCGCGGACGACTGACAATATTCGAAAAAGGCACTATTTGGGCCGTCCATCTTTCAGGATGGACGGCCAGATCGCGTTTGTAAGATCTCCTATTTTGCTAACGCTCTCAACGGATCAGCTCCATATAAATATATATATATATATATGTAATGGATTATCACTACATGAAAAGAGAGAAAATTAAAAGAAAAACAACTACAGCCTACAAGCATGTTTTTTTTGTCAAAATTCTTATAAAAGAAAGACTTGGCTGCAAGATTATGAGCAGCACGATTTGCACTCCTAGGGATAGATACAACATCCCAACATAAAAAGGACTTAAGGCATTTCCTGGCTTAAAAAATTGCTGATCTAATAAGCCAATTTGGAGTAAGGGATTGATCCCGAATCAAGTTTATAATGCCTTCAGCATCACCTTCAATGATCACAAATTGCTTCTTTTGGTTTAGAGCACTACGAATGGCTAGGAGAGCCGCCAAGGCTTCCGATTCTTCAAGATTACCTGTTTCGATCTCCTCAGTCTGTCCAAATTCAAAGATATTGTCTGAATTCTTACAAATCATGGTGATACAAGATTTTGCTCCGCGAATGGCTACATCAAAATTTACCTTTTTACCATCCAACAGGTGGCGGAGCTCCTTTCACTGAATTTGAGATATTCCTTTGCGGAGTTCCAATTGTTGTCAATAAGAGCTTGGCCGTCTGGTTGATTTGGGCCGAGATTCTGATAGGATCAAACGGAGTGCCCTCGTGGATCAATTTGTTCCAATAGAACCAAACCAAGTCAAGCAAAGACGCTGAAAAAATGGTTTATCGCTGCTGGTCTTCAAGTGCAAGATTTGAAGGTTTAAGAATGAAGTTCAGCCCTGCTAAAGTATTGTCTAGATTCCCAGGTGGTCGGCAACCAAACTCAGAAGTAATCCAAATTAATCTTGTCACACTACATTCCAAAAACAAGTGGGTAGCTGTTTCAAAATGGGTATCATAGAGGGGAGGGGGGGGCATGCCGAATTGCTTTCCGGGAAAATATGAAGGAAATTTTGTCGAATGGGAAGAATATTCCAAGCAATGCACCAAATCAGGATTTTGTGGCGTTCTCTGAGCTTAGATTTCCACAAATGTTTCTAGAAATGATTGATGTTTACAGGATTTTTGGTTGAATCTACGGTTGTTGGTAAAAGATAGGCTGATTTGCTGGAAAAGAGGCCATTTGGTGAAGGGGTCCAAGCTATTAAGTCTTGGGATTGAAAGGTAGGAATTTTAATTTTCCTGATGGCTTCTACAGTGGATAGGTCAAAGAAAGAGATGAGTTTTTTGACATTCCATATTTTGGAATTTAGGAGGAAAAGGTCAGCTACCAGGTTGATACTCGGATCATTCACTTGCGGGGTAGCTTGGGAATAGCCTTCTTCGTACGGAATCCATCTGTCCTTCCATATATTGGTTGTTTTTCCGTCGCCAATGAACATGCCCGCTCCTTTGCCGATAATGTTCTGTAATTTACATAGGCCTTTCCAGAATCAAGAGGATGATTTTTTTGGAGAGTGATCCAGAAATGAGGTTCCCTTGAGGTATTTTGAGCTCATAATTCTTGCCCAAAGTGATTATGGGTTGGACAACAATAACCATCCCAATTTTTCCATGATCGGCAAATTAAAATCATTCATCCTTTTGAATCCGAGCCCCCCTACAGATTTGGGAATACAAATTGTATCCCATGCTTTTGGATGAAAATGGGGTTTCCCGTCCTCCTTTACACCTCACCAAAATTGCCGAATTTTCCTATCCAATTTGTTCAAAATCATCTTCGGCAATAAGAATGTTTACATTACGTATACTGGGATTACCATTAAAGATGCTTTGATTAATGTTCCTCTACTAGCTTGAGAGATAACTCTCATTTTCTAACTTGTAAGTCTTTTTCCCACTTTTTCCAATATCCCAGCAAAAGCTTTACACTTTGGTTGATTTGTGAACATCGGTAGTCCCAAATATCTTGATTCCTTTGCTGCAATTTTGTAGTTCAAGGTTCGGCAGATATCCATTTTAGCTCATCTATCCATATTGTTACTGAAGTGAATCTGGAATTCAGTCATGTTGATGCGTTGCCCCGACCAACCATTATAAGTTTCAAGACAAATCTTAACATTCTCGGCTTCATTTTGGTTTGCCTTGTAAAAAATAAAGAGATAGTCAGCAAAAAAAAGTTGTGTGATAGAGGGGCTGCTCCTGCTTGGCTTGATTCCATGAATTTTTCCTTCCGATTCATTACGAAGAATAAGCCTAGTGAGGGCTTTCGAAGCAATGATGAAGAGATAAGGCGACAGAGGGTCTCCTTGATGGATGTCGCGCTGAGGTTTAATATAGCCATGATGGACACCATTTATGAGGATAGAGAAGCTGGAAGTTGTAATGCATGTTGATATCCAATTGAGCCAGATTTGGGGATATCCCAGATTGCGAAGGACTAAAATAACGAAAGGCCACTCAAGTTTATCGTAGGCTTTTTCCATGTCTATCTTGATAGCTGTAAGACTTGCTCTTTTTTTCTTGCGCATCGTATGCCAAATTTCTTGCACAATGATGTTGTTGTCATTTAGTAAACTGTCTGGAACAAAAGCCGCTTGCATCGGGGATATAATCTTGACCAGCAGAGGTTTTAGCTTGTTTGCAAGAATCTTGGATATCACTTTGTAGATGACATTACATAGACTAATTGGTCGAAAATGGTTTTCTTTGGTAGGAGAATCTATCTTAGGTATTAAGGCTAAGTTGGTATGGTTTATCTCATGCAAGAGAGACCCATTTGTAAAGAAAGATTGAACTGCATCACAGACCTCCTTTTCCACTATTTTCCAGTAAGTCTTGTAAAACAGAGATGGCATCCCATTTGGGCCAGGGGCTTTGAGCTCATCAAAATGCTTTAATGTAGAAGTTATCTCAGTAACAGTGGGTACAACATTTAGCATGGAGACATCTTCTTCAGATAGGACAAGTTGAAAAAGGCCCTCAAGATCCAAAGGGAAAGATGTTTTGGAGGTTGAGAATAAATTGGCATAATGATCCTTTAGGCAAGTTCCAATATCTTCATGGCTAGACTTCCATTTGCCTTCCGAGTCTTTTAGAAATTCGATCACATTTTTCCTTCTTTTAATGATTGTACTGAGGTGAAAAAACCTGGTATTCAGGTCCCTTCCTTAAGCCACGAGATCCTTGATTTATGTTTCCACAAAATTTCTTCTCTATAGTATTGTTCTTCAATCTGAGCTTTGATGTTCTTTTCTAGTTCCACATTTCTCACCATCGGTGCTTGTTGCTGTACATAGTCTAGATTTTCTGTGAGAGTTTTGATCTTAGTTTGGATGTTACCAAAATGGGATGCATTCCATTTTCGTAAGGCTTGACATGTGGAATCAGTTTTCCTACAAAGCACATATTCTGGACTCCCAACAACATGTTTTCTCCAAGCATGTCTGACAATAAGATGGGAAGATAGGTCACGAGTCCATGCGGCTTCAAATTTGAAGGGTCTGGATTTTATAACTTCTTTCCTGGTAGTTTGCAAGTAAATCGGGTGATGATCCGAAGATTTGCAAGGCAAATGAGTTAAAGTTACATCCAGGAACATGGTACACCAGCTCATGTTTGCATATGCTTTGTCTAACCTCTCTTTGAAATTTGCACTAAGAGGTCTATTGTTGCTCCAGGTAAATGGGTTGCCAGAAAAACCCAAATAAATGAGATGGTTTGAATTTATGAATCCCTTTAATCCGTCATAAGAGGAGCCTGCTACTGGACGACCACTTTTTTTTTTATTGAGTTATCACCTCATTGAAATCGCCAATACACATCAAAGGCCCATCAAAAGCTACTGCCAGCATTTGCATATCATTCCAAAATGAATTTTTGTTACCCCAGTGAGGAGGGCCATAAATTGAAGACAACGTCCAAGGGAAGTTTGGTGGATCAGAGAACACAAGGGCATTTATAATGTTCTTATTCTGTGAAGTAATCTCAATGTCCACGCCATTTTTCCAAGCTAAACACTGACCACCCGAAAGTTTTTTTTCCCCATAGGGGGGGAACAAAACAGTGATTATTAAAGCCAAGAGAGTTGAGAATAGGGGAAAGACTAGAGGAAGAAGAGAGAGTTTAAGCTAGAAATAGAATGTTAGGGTTAAAATTTTTGACATCCTTCCTGAGGGCCCTGACACGCGCCGCGTGTCCAAGCCCCTTAACGTTCCATGCCAACAGAATCATGGTGGTTGAGGGGACAAGATAAAGCTCGTCGCCTCATGAACAACATTGTTGGGTAGCAGAAGCTGGGCCGAAGAAAGGTTGCTTGTAGTTTCATCCTGTGGGAGGATTGCCAAAGATTCTGTTTTGTGTTGACGAGCCTGGGTTTTGAATTTTCTGAGAAGGTTTGCTCGTGATCTGGTTTGTGGTTTCAAGTTTGCAGGGTTTTTAGAACTTGGATCTATTTGGTCTGGTTGTGGTGGAATCTGGGTTGAAATATTTTGGGCTGATTTTGGTTTTTTGTTGGGCTGGCTTGGGTCATGAGCAAGTTTCCATTTTTAGGCTAGAAAGTTGGGCTTGAGAGGTTCTGCTTGGTAGGGTGTGGCTTGGTTCATAATGTTACAGTATGTTTCATTTGGTTGGAATGGTTGGTTGATTGGTTGGTAGGTTGAAGGGTTTGTTGGTTGGATGGTTGGTTGGGTTAAGTCTTGAGGGGATGGGATTTGTTGAGATGTGGACTGTTTTGTATCTAAGAGTGGGATAACTTTGAAATTGGGGAAAAAAGGAGCTGTGTGTCTGGTTGATTGGAGAGAGATTGTGACATGAGGTGGCTTTGAAATGATTTTGTTAGAGGTGTCAGGAGTTGCCCGGCTGGAATTTGTTGTAGGGTTTTCTTTGGTGTTGTCTTTTTCTTAGGCTTTGGGATTGGGTTGGCCGGATTCAACTATTGATGAAGGAGAAAATTCCGGTGAATAGAGGTCAGAAACAATGGTTGAGGGGTTCCACTTGGCAGACGGAAGACAAGGACCAATGGCAAAAAAGGCTTACTATATTTTTCGGTGGAATTGGAGGTGGGTACTAACAAATCTTATTTGTGTGTCCCAGCCGCCTGCAGGTGAAGCAAAAATCCAGAATTCTCTCATACTGGATTCTGACCCATTAAGGTATTGATTGCAAGCCTTTCCTGTTGAAACCCGTTTGGAGAGGTTTGGAGATATCAAGCCTGATTTGTATTCTCAAGTATTTGAACCATGAGAGATTACCTTATGTTGCAAAGTCAATATCCAGAACAGTACCAATTTTGGATTTTTATTTTCTCTGAATTGGCTTTTGACATCAGATTTGGTGGAAGACCTGATATTCTGATCCAGAAAGGAGAGTGAGAAAACTCTATTTCTTCCAATGTAAGTTGGGGGGCCAATCGCGAACAATTACATGGGAGTGCATTACAGACCATGGACATGAGTCCAAGGTAGACTCTTTTCCTGTACCACTCATGCTTGAATAAAATGCTGAAAATGGTTTCCCGTTGGTGATGTATGCTCATTCCTTTTGCTAGGTTCCAAGCTTTTTGAAGGATGGTTTGAACTGCATTCGGGTTTATGGACTTGATGCTAATTACTTTTGCTAAGAGGGTTAGAGTGTAGTCCTTTGCTGCATTTAATTCATATTCTTCTAAGTCATAAAGATCTGCATATTGGAGTTAGCTGGTTTTGGTTATGATTGACTCCATGCTTGAAAGAATCAGGTATTGGGGGGGGGGGGGTAAGAACTGGGGTAGTAAATGGTATTGACTAGGTAGGTTAGGGAGACTAGGTTTCTTTAAGATAAGAGTAAATGATCAGAGGATAAGTCTGATCAGTACCAAGGTTGGAAATATGGGTTTTCACCGGAGAATCCTACTAATGGGACTGAAAGGATATGCTACTTCTTCAGGAGAAGAGCATGGTAGTAGGTCACCGGTTAGCAGGACAAGTATGATGACAGGTGGTTGATATTTGAAGTGTAACAAAAGGTCACTGTAAAATGCTACAGCCTACAAGTAGATAAAAGATAAACAGAATAACTATTAAACTAAACAAGATAAAACTAACGAAAACTAGCCAATTAAGAAACACCGGCACTTTGACAACCGCTAGCCCAGCTCTGGACACGTCCTCGTCTCTATAACATGCCTCGATCTACGTGGATACGCTCTGGCGTAAAAAATGCTAGCTTTTTTGGCCATCATGATACTGTTGATCCCTGGGGGACACCAAACCATACCCTTCACACCCATCGGAATCTACAAAACTCATTCCTAACGCCAGCCCCGCACCACCATAGTACAAACCCATCACTGACTGACCAACAACAGAAAACCTTGAGCCTCGTAGCAAACCATCTTCAAACAGCAAAGAAACCACCGTCAATCGAAAAGCCTCATGGCCACTATGACCTCTCACCAACGGAAACCTAATCAAACCAACAAGGCTCAAGCTCAACAGCTGGCAATCCAGACCAAAACGCATCCATCAAACCTTTCTAGGGCGAGGGGGAAGGGGGAGTAAGTGGGGGGATGGGGAAACAATTAATCTAGAAGAAAACCTTAACCTAGACTCACCTACCCATCTCCAACCCGTGGCAGCTCATCACAACCCAACACCAACAGTGAAAATTAGTCTCCACCTGAAGCCCGTCACCACCCACTTGTGGCGCACCCTAAGGATCTCGACATAATAACCCTACAACAACACCAACCGAGCTCTGGCACTGGAAGGCGAGAAGAAGCGACCTGACCGATTGCAGACTATCGAGACGATGACTCCGACCAGCTCACCAAATCCACCCATATTCCACAAAAAAAAATCCTAACTAACTACCGATCTAATCTACCACATCACCACATTCGGGGAAAATCAGCGGTGGTGACAGAGACGAAGAAGGGAGAGAGGGTTGTGCCAGAGTAGTGTTTTTCTCTCTTATTAGGCGCTTGCTATTTTTCTACATTCCATTTGTAATAGTCGGAGATGTACTATATGCTTTTAGTTGTTTCACCAAATGACCAAGATTTTATTATCAAATAACATATGCAAAACCTCGAATGCGTTAGCAATTGGCAACATCATATGGGTGACTTTATCAAGTAAAACACCATTTTCTTTTGTTGGTAAATTCGATCATTTGTTAGTAATTTGGTCAACAAAAACTAAAGAAAAGAACTATTATTCGCCATAAAGTTATTTTGTGAAAAGCAAGTTCGGAGCTCTGAGTGTTATATAGTCAAATGACACCAAACAGTGTAGTTGGGTGGGATGGTGGCTAGCGGCATTGAAACTGCCCTTAATTTGTCAGGGTCATTTATTGGGCCAGCAGTTTGGCGAACTAACCTGTTAAACTGAAGTAAATAAACAATAAGGTTTCAATACTTTCCTGCAATACCAAGAATGCTGTCCTTGCTAGGAGAGTTGCTGACTACTCACTGAATTCACATCTACCGAGGCTTTTCCGAAAGTGCATTCATTCGTTTAAAAATTATTAATTTCTCCTATCTCTAGCGACACGAATCCTTCCTTCCTGACGCCAAATGAGGGGCTTCATTGGCAAGATAGTTTCTCAAAACTAAAGAGGACCCATAGACAAAATAAATTTCTAAGTATTATTCATTTAAACGACTATCATCTGAAGTTAAGAAATGTTCCAATCCATAGGCACAAATATGCTGAAGAAAACGTAACTAGTTAGATATAAGTTAACTGTACACAATTTTTTCCTGAAATATTGTGTTCAGTGCGTGTGACACAATATTACATGTCCACAAGAATCTTTTGTGATGCATAAGACGAGGAAAGCAAAAGAAAATGGAATCGTGAGGTCTAACAATTTTCTGATAGCAAGCGTAATATGCAGTCCTTCGGATTTGACAAAATACAAAACATTCCATCTACCATTTACGTAGAACAATCCGAATATTCTTACAAGTTTAACGTAAATTAACTTTCAATACGGCATCTTAAGCATGCGTAAGGCATATGCATAACTACTGGTACAGCGTCCTTGTACTGCAACCTCTTCCTTCTAAAATGACAATGTCTAGTAGCAACGAGTACATTATTGACCTCACTCAAAAAAACCCTGAACACTGAAAGTTTTCACGGCCTCATTAGCAATGATTTTATGCATTTCTTCTGTGGGATGAACGGCATCCCAGAAAACATATTTAGTCCTGTCAGGACATGTACTCAACCCTTTGCATGTAGGGCCGTATTCTGTTGTGCCTGTCCCACAGCACCCCTTTGAAGTCTCTGTAAAACCTGCCAATAGTTTTTAAAATTGTCAGGTTAGGAGTAAGAAGTTTGATATTGTAGCTCCATTTGTTAGCTAATTGAAAGAAAAAAAATTAGAACACCAAATGATGTTTAGCTCCTCCAATAATCCTTTACTTTGATGCAAAAATGATTATCGCGTAGTAAAGTTCATTTTTATGTCGCTAAAAAAATTGCAGAGGATCAATCCTAAAGAAGCTTCTTTGAGACAAACTTCCATTGAGACTCTCAAGGCCACAATTACAGCCAACTGGTGGCCACCAGGTAAACCGTCGAGGCTTTGTAACTCCCTCCACGGGTCTAACTAATTCCGTCAAGGTCAAGGTTCCTAAAGCACCGCTTCGAGAAAAATAATAAGGTCTAATTTCCTATGTTCCCGTCTACGACTAGCCTATAATCTTCAGGGGTTTTGTGCTTCATTTTGTCGAGTATTCTCACAGTTCTAAAGACTGAACAAGGGTAAGCATGGCTCGTCGATTCGGATTGAAGATTGAACCAACCAATATTGGTTTGGGAAAAAACGTCATACTGAAGTTGACTAGTTCGGTTTCAACGGATCGAGGTGGTGACTATTGTTTTGGGGCTTGAGGTAGTGACAACTGGTTGTGGCAACAGCGGTCTGAGAAGGTTTGTGAAGATGGTGGTGGCTTGAAGTGGTGGAGGTAGCGGGTGGGGAAGGTTCGCAGAGGTGTTTTAACTAGTACTTAAACATAGATATTCGTTGCCTTTTGCAAGAACATGGAACAAAAGTAATAAGAGAACAATGGGTAAGTAGTAAATATAGTTAAGTTAGGTTATAATTTGGACAGGTTAGTTTTAATCACTGCAAAAAACTTCAAACCGAACCCACCCAACCGATTTTATTTGATTTTTCAAAATGTGAACCACAGTGATCGCTTTGTTTTGATCGGTTTTTGAATGGTCGGACTGAACAGTTCGACTTTACCATAGTACTGACCGTGAAAGAAATCTAATATATGTTGTGACAATAAGATGCAAACAATTAATAGAATGAAAACTATTTCTCCATACTAACCGTATTTGTGTGGGTACCGAATGGCGCTTTCGGTGACACTGTAAATGTCGACGTAGGCACTTTGCAATCCTGGTGCTTTTAGAGTAGCGAACTTTTCTTTTATCTTAGAATTGAATGTGAAGGCCACTTTGTTGTAAGTCTCATCGCACTTGTCGGTATCCCTTAGTGTCTTAACCAGTGGAATGCACCCGAAAGGTTGAAGCCCCACAAGAACTATTTTTCTTGCTCCCAAATAGAGCATATCCTGCAAGAACATATGAATTTACCAACAATAAAATGCACGGATCGATAAGTTTGATGCAGTTGTGATTGTTGCAATCTTTTCACAAACTTGTCGCCAAATATGATATGATTTTAGCGACGATTATTAGCTGTAGGGTGAAAGCAGTAATCGTGACAACTAAGGCGAGCTAATTAGCGGAGCAAAAGTGCAACAAAAACTTGATTTTGTTTGTTGCTACTGGTACGTGTTAAGAACTCTTCACCTCCAAAGTTTTCTTTCTTTACTGCCAAGGGAGTTTCCTCAGCTTCTTTATATTTAGTGCCATTTTTCCTTTGATAGAAGTACAATGGTTTTCAAAGTAATAGCCAAAACAAGTAGTCAGGCCCGTCTAAAGAGAGAGACTACTTTCCGAAAAACAGAAATTAACTAAAGAATGTCTAAGCTACATGCGCCTACTAGTCTGTTTTATTTGACTATATATAAACTGATGGAACTATTTGCTCCGGCAAGAAGAAATATGCGCTTATAACAAGTCCTTGTCATCCCATTTATGGAAAACATATCAGATACGAGATCTCCGTCACAACAGGGGGAAAAATGGAAACGTCCTACCCAATCTTATCGAACAATGTTGCATCTAATCCATATTTTTTACTGCACTTATGCTTGGCTAGTGAACTCGATAACCATTCCACCTCCACAAATAAAGTGATAGGAACGTGTTAAATACACTACATGCGAGCAAGTGCGCTTGTGAGTGAGAGAACGGGAGAGCGAAAGCACCTTAAGATAGCGATACATGCAAGAGACCAAGTAATCAGTGTATGCCTCCACGGTGTACTGCTGGGAGCGAATAGGTTCGATATAGTAGTTTTCAAGGAAGTCATTTGTGCCCATGCTCACAACATAAAGAGCATTGCTGACGATTTTTTCAGCCTCTCCTCCTCCCACCAGTTTTGCAAGCTTAATCTTATAACGCTTGAAATACTGAAGTTGATGTGGAAATGATATCGCATTCTGTTCATCGAGTGACAACATAGAGAATCAAGTTAATTTAATGAGCTACATTGAAACGAGAACTTTTTACCTATACATAGCGGAAAAATAAATGACCGATCGACTTGTCTCGTATTATTACTCGATGACAAAATTTCTCGGCCATATATGGTTATACCAGGATTGTAGGAAGAGCCTACTATCCTTCCGTATTACAATTGTCACTAAAAATGTATTGTTGAGAATGATCGTTAAAAGTGTCTTAAAAAAAGGCTGTTAACCATATTAAGCCACCATTAATGATCAAAACGGTAGGTTCTTCCTAAAATTCGGGTTGGAGGGAAAATTCATCCGGGGAAATAGAAAGTGCCGATGACTTACTGTGATATTGGCGGTGACATCGTCGTATCCTGAACCACCTGATGCAAAACTAACGCCATGCAACAGATCAAGCTTGTCAAATTTAGGGTCAAGATAGGCTCGGACCCCCTTTGTGAAACCCAATGCCTCCGCTGTAACATAACACAGATTATCAAGTTAGGGGTCGCTTTGTTCTATCGGCTTAATTATAGGTTCCGGACACTTGAATGCAGCGTTGAAAACAAATAGATCGGATTGAGATGTAATCAAATGCCAAAGTTAATTTTAATTGCAACCAGGATCCTTGCAACTCTCCATACAAGCTAGAATTAATGGTCATTAAATACTTTTATTGACTCTAGCTCAGTGACATTCAGTACTGCTAAATAATGATAGCAGAAAGTGTTAAAAAAAAAATATCACGAAGCATATATAGCTGCCATTTATTTTGGCTACAGGGGAATTGTAGGTTTTTAATGACTACCTAAGCCATTTTCGTCTCCAAGTTTATTACCAAAAACTACGGGATGTTTGATAACTGAAATTTGAATGCTAAAAATCTAATTAAGTGCTAAATTTTAAAACAAAAAACTTTAAGCGGCTGAATTTTAATTACCAAAAAATAAGTTAACATATTTGTATAAACAAAAGCAGACGTCTATAAATTATTTCAGTTTACGAATTTGCCTATTTTTACCAACATCCATTTTTATATGCATTACATACTTTTTACTGTCAAAACTGTGTGTTGGTGGTTGCAGTGGTGATGGTGTACTAATGGCGGTAGTGCTGTAATGGTGCTAATAATAGTGGTACGTAGTAGAGATGCGTGAAATGTGGTGTTGATAATTGTGGTGGTGGGGGTGGTGATAGGTGATGACATGCATGGCGATCATGGTGGCAATTATAGTGTGGTGGATATCAAGATGGTTTTGATGGACGTGGAGGTGGACATGGTTGTGGTGGCGACGGTGCGGTGGAGTTGGCAGTGGCGGTGTCCTTGTTGTGGTTATGGTGTTTGTGGTGGCCTTGGTGGTGTGGTGGTAGTAGCAGCAAGATAGGTCATGGTAGTTGTAATGATGGTGGTAAGGGATGTAGTGGTTGTGATGGAGATGATGTATAGATCGTGTTGCCAACAAACTGATTGTGGCAATATCATGGTTGTAATTCTTCTTTTTATTAAATTTCCGTTCTACGTAAAACTTTTGACCATCTAACATAAAATTAAATAATAAATATTAAGTAAGTTCACCCTGATTTATAGTGTTGATCTATTTTTTACATGAGTCAATCTTTTTAAGCAATAAAAAGTTACGCGTTATGAAGCGCGCTTAATTGACAACCAATGACAATTTTGAATTTGAAGGGCTGAATTATCATGTTATCATACACACCCTAACTCAAATGGTTTTTTTTGTTTGGTGGGTTGGCAAAGAGAAGTAACTGCTATCCAACCGAAGGGTTGACAGTTATCAAAGAAGTCAGAGGGGAGCTAACCAAAGGGTAGAAAGTTACCTAAGAAGTCAGTGGCAACTCTTCCATTTGTGAACCTCCCTGTAGGTCCAGTATAGAAGTCCTTCCCATATGGCAAGAAGTTCGCCTTTTGGTCGGTAACAAGGCCATTGTTGTTGCCGGGATCCACACTTGAATCTCCAAACACGTAAATGCCTGTCACGTTGTTCTTCTTCAACAGTTGCCTCACCTTATCGATGTCTACAGCTCCGGCATGTAATGCCGTCACCGCCAGCAACACCACCACGGCCACCACCGTCACCCTCATCGTCGTCATTATATACGATTCCGAAAGACTCAGAAAAGAAAAGTTCTCTGCTGCATCCTCTCGGTTCTCCCTCTCTTAAATAGACTGCAGGATTTCCAATTGCGTTAGGTCTAGCATTTAAGGCCGTGTCTCCCAGAAATTATAGAGTTCTGTATTTTTATTGTAAGACTGAACTTGGAAAAGAAGGAGTGCAACATTTTAGCCAGAAACTGTGGCGTGTTTGGGGTTGTTGGGACAATGTATAGCTTCTAGTTGGAGCGCCATGCACCATAAATTCTTGATAATAATGGCTATTCAGTCAGTTATAATTCGCTTCAGCCCACCGCTGGCAGATCCAAGACCCAGTCAGCTGGCAAACCCTTATACCCCAGTGAGTGACAGTGTCAGTACCAACTTGCTCTTCATTCCATAGCCTCTTGTCCAAAATTTCTTCAGAGTTCTCTCACATACGCATCCCTTAAGACTTCAACAATCTTTTGTAGTCGTGTCATCGGATTAAATGTTGGGTAAATCTCACTTAAAAACTTTAACACGTATCATATAGTGAAAGAAGGATGAAAATTTAAGGGCGAGCAGTATCATTCTTCATGTCATTAGGCAACAGAGTAGTCCACTCCCTAATTATCAACATATTTAAGTAAACTATGCTAGTTTTCCAAGGAGGCTACAACCTTAGATGACACCAATGAGTTTTACCTTCCATGAACGTGGTAAGACTCACACCAAGGTGACAAGATTTTAGTCTCATCCGAGATAGTAGTCATTGTAGCTCCCTTGCCCCTTTATTTCTCGTAGCAAAACTAATGGAGGGACACAAATTCACACCAAAGTAGCAAGATTTTGGTCTCCTCAGAAATAGTGGTTACTGCAGCTCCTTTTTTGACCAACTAGGGGTCCAGTTGCCATAAGCGGGACCTAGAGGTGCATAATGGACAAAATTTTGCTGCTGCCCAGGTAACAGCTTCATCCTGCTAACCCCCCACATGGCAAATTCTCAGTGGTCCACCTATCCAGCTTCTTAAGTGAAATGGAAATTGCGCGAGAGAGAGACAGAGGGGGGAGAGAGAGAGAGAGAGATGGCCACAAATTCAAGCCTAGACCCAAATCCCTCTAATTTATCGGCCCTTAATGCCTTCGAATCTTAGGTAGATTTTATTCTTTTTTACCCACCCCCCAATCTAGAGATGTCAAAGGGCCGGGCTTGGGCCGGCCCAGCCCAAGCCCATCGGGCCTGCTGTCGGGCCGGGCCGGGGCCGGGCCAGTGGGGCTGCCAACCGGGCCGGGCCGGGCCGGGCCTGCCGAAGGGAAACCTAGGCCCAGTCCAGGCCCTGGCCCTAGGCCCAATATCTAGGGCCGGGCTTGGGCCGGGGCCGGGCTTGGGCCGGGCCCGGGCCAAAAAAATTTTTTTTTTTTTTAAATTCTCCGGTTATTCAAAATAAAAACTTTAATTGCGATATTTTCTTGTTATTATGTACACAAATTCTAATTTAATAATGTGTATAAGCAAGTAAAGTAACAACAAATATTCTAATTTAAACCATTTCGTTAATTACACCTAGAAGAAACATTTTGCTCCAATTACGGCAGTAGAAGAAAATTTTGTTTATTGTTAGTGACATGTAGGTCCATAAATAATTTGTTGTTACTTAATTGGCATAAGTGTAGACGGATATAACAATAATCATACAGTTGAAGCCAATCTTTCCTTGTTGGATACAAATTGCATTCAACAAAGGAAATTTATTTTCTATTTGCGAGAGACCAATATGCAAACAAATTAGCGAAGGCTTGTGTTTTGATTCTTGTCGAACTTTGGATGCTTGACAAACCTCCAACCAGCTTACTGGAAGACCTGGATAAAGATGCGCATGGTGAACGGAGGCTAAGGCACGTTTCTAGTTTTAATTAGTTTTTTTTTTCAGTACTAATTTGTACCTAAACCAAGGGAAAATTTGTTCCAGTCGGCAGGGTTAACAGGAAATAGGAACAACTGAAACCAAGTTTGATAGAGAATACACGCTATATAAGGCTAAACTTGCTGGGATCTTTGAACTGCTTTTATTGGCAAATTAGACCATCAAGTCAAGTCATGTCGGGTATGCTTGGTTCATGGTTTAAATCATTGCGTCACGGCAATTGGGAGTGGAAATGGGAGGGAAAAGGGGAGGGCAAGTTAAAAAAAAAGAAAAAGGTGGGGCAGGCCAAAATAGGGCCGAAATAGGGCTGATTTTGGGCCAAAATCGGGCCAGATCCGGGCCGAAAACGGGCCGGGCCTGTTTCGGGCCAAAACCGGGCCAGGCCTAGCCCGGGCCATTTTTTTGGAAATCCAGGCCTGGTCCAAGCCCAGGCCCAAGGCCCTATGCCTGCGGGCCTGCACTGTTCACCTGCGGGCCGGGCCGGGCCGGGCTTTTTTCGGGCTGGATCGGGCTGGGCGCGGGCCGCCCGGCCCGTTTGACACCTCTACCCCAATCTCTATGTTCTCTGTTTTGCTGCCAGGAAAGCTCAAGAATATAAATTTGTGTAATTCAAAATTTTTGTGTTTTATAATGGAATTATCGCAAGTTTTTTCCCTAAATAATACATATTTAATACTTAATTACCAAAATACACAATTTTCAAACTTATTTACCCGCATACCACATTTTTGGGAAATCGTGGTTTCAAACCACGTTTTCAAGGTAGAAATCGCTGTTTGAAACAGCGATTTCTACCTTGAAAACGTGGTTTCAAACCACGATTTCTACTTTAAGGTAAAAATCAAGTAGAAATCGCTGTTTGAAACAGCGATTTCTACCTTGAAAACGTGGTTTCAAACCACGATTTTCCAAAATGTGGTAAGCGGGTAAATAAGTTTGAAAATGGTGTATTTTGGTAATTAAGTATTAAATATGTATTATTTAGGGAAAAAACTCATCTAGGTTCTGGGTTTTTGGGATTCATCATTACTTCCACCTGGTTTGTTTTCTTTTTCTCTTCCGTCTGGTTCTTCGGATTTTCCATGTTTTCTGGAAAAGGTTTTGTGGGTTTTTTTTTTCTTCAAGAATCTCCTCAAATCAGAAACTGGTTCTCGAGCTATGCGTATGAGTCGCCACAATTAAACTCAGGCGATGACTTTAAAGGCTGTGACAGGTGGACCACTTAGAAGCTGCCACGTGAGGGGTAGCAAGATGACGCTGCTATCTGGTTAGCAGCAAAGTTTTATTCTTAATACCCTGGGAGCACATCAATAGCATGCTTGATCGAAATATGTTCTTGCTCCAATACTTTAATACTCCAACGTGGCCAAATCTAGACCTGGCAAAGGGTAAACCCGCCGGGTCTGGGTAAAAACAGGCCGGGTAAATTTTACCCGTTTTTCTCGGGTAGTCTTTTTAAGAACCCGTACCATATCCACGCGGGCCGGGTATTACCCGCGCGTAAATGCCTAATTTTTTTTTTTTTTTTTCTTAACGAGCAGAGCTTTAACTGTAGATCTGATCTTTAAACAAGTATTAGACCAATTTTTTTAATTCGTACCATATTTAGAACATTGTTACAAGCAAACACATAAAACTGGAAACCAGGAGAACAACAAGCATCATCAGGTTAAAGTATTACAACACGAACGGTTACTAGCAAATCCACTTTATTTCGTAGCTGGCGAAGGCAAAAAATGGAGCAATTGTTTGGAATGAAGCCACGGCCTCGAAGATCTTGGGAGCGCCGATGGGAATAGCGGCCGAGATCTTGAGGTAGTACTTGATGCCGGAAACCACCTGCGTCTCCACCTCCACCACCTCTGTAAATTTCAACGCGTAGCCGCCGTTCCTCTTTCTGTTGTACTCCTTGACAGAGTACCTCCCCAGTTCCTGAATCTCCCGATTGACGGTCGTCGGTAGTCGATCTGTGATTGTGAGAGAAAATCTAGAATCTGTTACTGATTTTGGATGAGCACTGCGGGAGATATATATATATATATATATAGAGTGTGTGTGTGTGTGGCGGCGGCAGCAGCAAAGCAGGGCGGTTGAGGTCGGCGATCGGCGTCGCGTTGAAGAGTGAGGTGCCCAAGAGGACTGATGCCTAGGTTGTCGGAGGTAGATCTCGGTGAAGGGGCTCACAGTTGGCGCTCGATCTCGAGATTACTGATAAGTGAAGGAAGAGGGGAGAGGGAAGAGGGATAGAGAGAAATAGGCGGTTGCGGTGGAGAAGGATGGGGTGGTGGCACAGAGAAGGAGATGGGGTTGGGGGCCTGGGGCGGCGGTGGAGAAGTGAGAATATGAAGAGAGATCAGAGGAGAAATGAGAGGGGGTTAGGGATTAGGGCACAAAGAGGGCATATATAGTTCAAAAATCCGGGTAACCTGTACCCGCCCTGGACCGACCCGGAAAATACGGTCCGGTCCGGTCCGGTCCGGGTACGGGTCTAATTTTCACGGGTAGCACATATGTGTACCCGTACCTGGGGGTTTTGACCGGTTACGGGTCGACCAGCGGGTATGGGCAAAAAAATTGCCAGGTCTAGCCAAATCCTTCATGGGTCTTTGTTATATCTGAACTTTGAAAAAGAATAATGTTGACCCCATGAACAAGTCGGTAAGTTTATGAAGAGAACAGATATTTCTGCGGACATACATGTTTTTTCACTCCTTACATGTGGTGAAAAGTTACAGTAATTGTCATTAAAAATACAACTTAACTAGCTAAAAGGAGATGAAAATGCATATAAAGGAATCGAAATAGTATTTCCCGCAAAAATCAGCTATAACTATGATGGTTCTTTTCATATTTGGCTCATAAGCAAGTAGATCAGATTTCTGAACAGTGAAGTACTGATAACCTTACCTTTTATTATTGCTCTTCAGAGTGGCTTTCTATGGCAACGTGATATCTTATCCAATATCAGATTTCATCCCTACATACTTATTGTAGGAATACACTAGAATATTGACATATAAATGCATGTTGACTTCTGCTCGTTAGTTCAAATTCTGAAAACTTTTGCACGTCATGTGTTCTCTCACATTTTGTCCTTAACGGATTTCATACTGGAGAAATGGGATTTCACCCATAAACTTGCAAGTTGCAATGCGTGTTCCCGCTGAAAGAAGACAAGCTAATTTTTTTTTTGTCCTCCTCACAATTTTTCTAGACATCTCTAAATTTGAGTATGAGCCCATTTGGGATTGATTAATAAAAATAGATTCATCTTAAATCTTAATCAATTTTTAAAATCTGATTTAATCAGAATGAGTTTGGTGTTTGGCAAAAGTAGTTGTAAACTAGATTAAATCTCTAAAAAGTGTTAGGATAAAAAGTACTTAAATCAGTTTTACTATAACAAAATGACCATAAAGGACACTCAATAAACAATTTTGTGAAAAAAATGGTGTGGAGGAATTGAAGATAGAAGAATTTACAGAAATGGTGTGGAGGAATTGAAGAGGGCGGCCGTATCCCTCTCTGTTAGCAGTAGGAAAAGATTTTAGCAATAAGAGAAGAGATAACCTCTAGAAACTATCTAAATAATTAAGGGGTATGAGATGTCTTTTTGTGAAGAAAAAAAATGGAGATATGATGGTAAATTAAAATGTCAAACCTGATTATGGAAAAGTGATTATTCCATAATCCTCACTTTTGAGGATTATGGATTAAATCAGTTTTTAACTTTTGAAGATGAATTAAATCTCTTAATCTCTTTTGCCAAACACCCACAAACCTGATTTAATCTAAATTAAATCAGGTTTAACCATTCCATAATCAATCACATGACCAGTGAAATTTAAGCAATCAAGATTCTCTTGGAGTCATGTCCAATAGTACTGGCCAAGGGGTTTTAGTAACAGTTTGGCATTAGCTGCGGAAGATGCAAGAAAATAATTTAATAAATTTCAGGCCACTTTCGTCGCTTTAGAGTGCTTTTAGTGACAGAAAGCGTTTCTTGTTCTTCTATCTTTTCTTTTTTTTTCCCACTCAGCGCATCTGCCTCATTTAGCTCTTTATGATACTCAACTAACTCCTTGACTTCCTCCGCATTCTCGGTGTATATGTGTCTGCTACGGAGTAAATTTCAGGCCCCATATAGTAAAGGGAACTGTACAATTATAGAAGACAGAGTCCCACACCACGTTAGGGAACAGATGGATTTGCAAGTTTTATTGGGTTTTTTTATCTTTTAGTAGACAAAAAAGAGTGATTTAATTTAAATTTGAGGTACATCGTGTAGGATTTAAGAAAGAGCGGAGACACCAAGGAGCATAGATGGGCAAGTCCCCATCTTGTCCGTCAGTGATCTTGTTTCTATATATGTATATTTTGGGGTGACTCCCTCTCATTCAATGCCTTTGATAAAACGGGATGGAATTATTGTCATTTGCATTTATGTTAGAAAATAAATGAGAGAAAGAATTCGGAACATGTTGTCTCGTGGCTTTACACTTGGTGGTTCTGCTAATCTACCTAGCTCCCACACTTCCCTAATCTTATATGATTCTACCACTTTGCACCTTCATGTTTTGCAAATAACCAACAAAACTTGGAGATTTTGGCACTCCATATAGCAATTCTTCCAATTGCAAAATCCTTATCACTACATCCTTGGTAGGTCCATGTACAATGAGATGTTGACCAGAGGATCTTTAACAATTAAAATTTTCATGTGACAATTGATCCGAATCTACTCTCTTTAATATACAACTTTCTCCTTTGCTTCGCTTTATTTTTTATTCATATTGGCAACTTGCAAGGGAGTGGTGTTGAAAGCTAGGTAATGGGTAGGAATTTCAAGAGATTGAATATTCGAGGCAATTTAGTTCAGGTGGATGAGATTTTGGTGGGATAAATTAGCCCTTCCCACGCAAGTAAAGCTTTGGCAAAATTTGGTTGTATGTTTTTTCACCCATTCCAACGCTAGAAATGCATTGTAATGACTAGAGTATCTCTGAAGGTGAAATAGCATATTAAGGGGTGAAAATAACCCCAAACAATAGCCTCTTCTAATATGTTTGTCGGTGCCCACCTTACACAATTTTTTTGGTTACGCCACTGATCACAAGTTGGGTCTCTCGTCTATCCATATAATCTCATCACCAAAAGACTGATTCTGCGTTCCTAGCCAACCCAATTTTGTGCCCGGAACATCGTATAGAAAATATTACAAGAACTCTAAAACTTGTTGCCTACTGCTAATCCTCTTTCATGAAATTGCGAACTAGAGAAAAGTTTTCACACTCCTGAGGGAACCGAATCACCTTCCAAATGGACGCTAAGGATATCCATCCCATTCAAGAGCAAAGACAATAGCCTCCATTGCGGTTGTTGCTTCTCAGATTTCAAGTTCCACGATGGTTGATAGACAAGAATCTTACCGATCTCAAACTACCGCCCTTACTCCAACACCGTTGAACTTAGGAAAACGTCCACACCAAAGATAATTTTGAAAGAAAAATGAAAAACTTAGCTAGAGCTCAAGTAATGAAACCGATTGGGAAAAAAAAACCTTCCCTAAAAAGCTGTTAGAAGGCGTGCACATGCAGTCCAAATATACTTCCCATGTTGACTAACAGGGGCGGATCTAACGGGTGGCAATGGGAGCCATGGCCACCCAAAAATCTTGACTATTTAATTGAATTACCTTATTTTCCTCACGCAATTTATCGTAAATTATAGTTTTTGTCACTCAAATGAGTATTAATGCGTATATTCTTCCTTAAATTTTGTTATGCATTCATTCAACTCATCACCTAATTTGACTTTACCTAATGAAGGTTAGTTTACAAACATAGTTAAACCAACTTATTTTGCCAATTTTCCTCTTATTATTGCCTGTTTTTTGCTTGTTTAATAAGTATTCTTTTTTTTAAATAGTCAGAACTGCAACTTATAGTGCACATCGATATGGAAATTCGAACTCGGGATCTTGAAGTTATTCCTCAAGGTTTTTTACCACTTCATCGACTCTTGAGGTTGTTTCGTATGTTCTTGTAATTTGGATAAACTCTTAGTTGTTGTAAATAATATAAAATGTGATGTTTTCTTATTTATATTTTCCGTTAAAGGTGAGATTCTAAATCCGTCATTGTTGACGAGGCAAGTCCATAATGTCTATCACTATTTGGAGCCTTTCCTTTCACAGGGGACTACTCTTGAGTTGAATGCTTACTTTTTTTATTTTCCCTTTTTAACATAAGGGTTTATTTGGTCTTGTGCGCTTTCTTTTCATTGGAGACTACTGCTGGGGTAAATAGTGATTTTTTATCAATTTATTTTGTTTGAGTGGTAAGAGGTGAAATATTTTACATCGGATTGGAATAGTATGAGGTTGCCATTATAATACCTTACTTGTGATCTTAGAAGTACCTAGTTGGTTAGTCCTTTTGAGAGATTTACCCTGTTATGAAGCCGTGGACCGGGTCATTACAGATGGTATCAGAGCCAACTCTCAAAAGTTTGGACTGGGCTATCCAATCGAGATAGTTGGGGGAAACAAAGGCATGCCCGGATATATCGCACCTCAAAAAGATGGTTAGGACAGCGAAGGATGAGTCGGGTATTGCCCACAATGGCTACAGATGAAGATTATGGCTATGTGAAGTCGAGCCTTTGTAAGGATGCTAAGGTATAACAACATCGGGTGTGCAATGGTATGAGATTACCCTTATAAGACCTTAGGAATGATCTTAAAAGTACATACTTGCCTAACCCTTTTAAGATATGCATCGCCTTTTGACGAGGGGACCATGGATTGGTTCATGGAAAAATTGCAAAAACCACCCTCGTGGTTTGGGCCAGTTGCAAAAAGACCCTTTCGGTTACAAAAGTTGCAAGAAGACACCTGAGGTTTAAAATGTGTTGCACCCGTCAAGAACCGTTACGGAATCAACGAATTGACTTAAATACCCCTGTATATAACCACACTGTATGGTTTGTGAAACCCTAACATTCAATCTAATTTCCACCTTCTCTCAAATGAACCCGTCGCCTCCTTCTACCAAAATTTGACAACAAATCACCAGATAAATAAGAAATCTACAAAGAAGAAGACAAATCACGAACAAAATCGAACATAGGGCTGATAAATCGATTCAAACTAGAACGAGCGAAGATCGAAGAAGAAATTACATTGACCGAAGTGCGATTCCAGGTAACCTTTTGACTTTGACAATGTGATTGATGAACCTAAGCGTTTATGTTTACTTTGTGCTTTTGTAGACCTAGGAATTTCAACTTCTAGGGTTTCTGTTAACATTTAGGGTTTTTGAATTCTAGGGTTTCTATTAAAATTTAGGGTTTCTGTTTAGTATAAGGTTTTGTGTATTCTACTTTTTTCGTCAATTTAAAGCCATGCAACTGATGTCCCCCCTTCCCCCCTCCTCCCCCGTTATTATATAGTGCTAAAGTTTGGTGGCAATTGTTAATTTGATTGTGGTCCCCCTCTGTCCCCCACTCCCTTTGTCCCCCACCATATTCAATGTTATTGTATGTTAATAATTGCATGTGTTTAAAAAGATTGCTTTAGGTTAAAAAAGCCTTGATTTTGTTTTTTTATATTGGCAGAATGTCAGGCAAAGTCACTATTGAAATTCATTATGGGGGAGTTTTTACAAATCCACCCAATAGGTCTTGGACTGGAGATAAAGTAGAATCTTTTGAATGTGACCCTGACTACTTATCATATTGGGAGCTGCTAGATATGTGCATGAGTTTAGGGTTACCTCCTACTAGTACTATGATATATAGAATACCTGGAAAGACATTTAACAATGGGCTGATGTTAATACTTGATGATAGGGGTTTAAGTGATGCATTGTACCATTATCATGGTCATAATGTAGTCATATATGTCAAAAGAGGTATGGATCCCCTAGCAGTTGTAGATAACAATCCTCCCCACCTAGCAGTTGTATCCCTCTATGTTAGCCGTAGAAAAAGATTTTAGCAATAAGAGAAGATATAACCTCTAGAAATTATCTAAATAATTAAGGGGTATGAGATGTCTTTTTGTGAAAAAAAAAATGGAGATATGATGGTAAATTAAAATGTCAAACCTGATTATGGAAAAGTGATTATTCCATAATCCTTAATTTTGAGGATTATGGATTAAATCAGTTTTTAACTTTTGAAGATGGATTAAATTTCTTAATCTCTTTTGCCAAACACTCATAAACCTGATTTAATCTAGATTAAATCAGGTTTAACCATTCCATAATCAATCACATGACCAGTGAAATTTAAGCAATCAAGATTCTCTTGGAGTCATGTCCAATAGTACTGGCCAAGGGGTTTTAGTAACAGTTTGGCATTAGCTGCGGAAGATGCAAGGAAATAATTTAATAAATTTCAGGTGGATGAGATTTTGGTGGGATAAATTAGCCCTTCCCACGCAAGTGAAGCTTTGGCAAATTTTGGTTGTATGTTTTTTCACCCATTCCAACGCTAGAAATGCATTGTAATGACTAGAGTATCTCTGAAGGTGAAATAGCATATTAAGGGGTGAAAATAACCCCAAACAATAGCCTCTTCTAATGATTTTGTCAGTGCCCACCTTACACATTTTTTTTGGTTACGCCACTGATCACAAGTTGGGTCTCTCGTCTATCCATATAATCTCATCACCAAAAGACTGATTCGGCGTTCCTAGCCAACTCAATTTTGTGCCCGGAACATCGTATAGAAAATATTACAAGAACTCTAAAACTTGTTGCGTACTGCTAATCCTCTTTCATGAAATTGCGAACCAGAGAAAAGTTTTCACACTCCCGAGGGAGCCGAATCACCTTCCAAATGGACGTTAAGGATATCCATCCCATTCAAGAGCAAAGACAATAGCCTCCATTGCGGTTGTTGCTTCTCACATTTCAAGTTCCACGGTGGTTGCTAGACAAGAATCTTACCGATCTCAAACTACCGCCCTTACTCCAACACCGTTGAACTTAGTAAAACTTCCACATCAAAGATAATTTCGAAAGAAAAATGAAATACTTAGGGGCCGTTTGACAGGGTTTTTTTTTTGCTCTTTTTTTTCAGTTTTTAAAATTGGAAAAAATAGGAGTGTTTGGTACAACTTTTTTTTTCAATTTAAAAAGTGGTTTTTTAAATTGTAGAGTAAAAAAAAAAGAGTGTTTGGTACCACTCCCTTGCCACCTCCTGCCGTCGGCAGCCACCACCGCTGGCCGGAGGCCACCTCCGGCAGCCACCGCCGCTCGACAGCCACCTCCGGCCGCCGGCAACCACCACCGGGCGGCAGGTGGCCTCCGGCCACCACCGCCGGCAGCCACCGCCGCCCGACAGCCACCGTCGCCCGCCGACAAACACCACCGTCGGCATCCACTATCTCCAGGCGCCGGCAGCCACCTCCGGCCACCTCTCCGACAGCCACCGCCGGCCACCACCACCGTCGACCACCGCTACGCCCCACCATCGCCACCGTAAACCACCACAAAAAAAAAGTCAAAATAAAAAGGGTTACCAAACACCAAAAAAAACCGCCGCCCGACAGCCACCGTCGCCCGCCGACAACCACCACCGTCGGCATCCACCATCTCCGACCGCCGGCAGCCACCGCCGGCAACCACCACCGTCGACCACCGCTACGCCCCACCATCGCCACCGCAAACCACCACAAAAAAAAAGTCAAAATAAAAGGGGTTACCAAACACAAAAAAAAAAAAGGGTTATCAAACACTCACTTGTTTTTGTAAAAACAATAAATTAAGCTACTCTTTAAAAATTACTTTTTAAAAACTGAAGACAAAAAAAAAGCTCTATCAAACAGAGCCTTAGTGATAGAAAAGGTGAAGGGAAAGATAATTATATTAGAGAGTATTAATAAAACTGAGTACAATAAGGCCTTTATATAAGCAAAATAAAGTTATCCTACCGGAAACAAAAAATAGAATCCTATATAAGTTATGAGAACTATAGAATGTTCTAGACATAGGACAAGAGCGATAAGGTAATTTTCATATTAATATATATCATCTAACATCTCACCTCAAACTCAAGTTGGCAGAGAAAGAACAAGCTTGAGTTTGGAGGTTAAGTCCGAGATCCAAGTTGAGATGAATTCCATATGTAGAGTCTAGCGATGCAAGAACAGAGCAGGAGTACCGAAGTGAAGTCCGACAACCATCAAGGTCTTAGGGCGAGGTCCCGCGACGAAGAACAGAGCAGAAGTCCCAGAACAAGGTCTGCAGACTAAGAACAGAGCAGAAGTCCCGGGGTGAGGTCCGACAACCATAAAGGTCTCGGGGTAAGGTCCGGCGACTAAGAACAAAGCAGGAGTCAGAACAAGAAAAGAGTAGGATTCATTATAGGAACCGAACGAGAGGCATGGTTGGCAGCGTTGTGATCGGTGGAGGGAACGGTATCTTACGGGGGTGTTGGATTAGGGTTTGGGCTAAAGGAAATCGACAGAGGTAACTGAAGAGGAATTTTTATTATTATTATTATTTGAGCAAAAGAGATAAGCTAGACTTGATGAACAGTTAGAGTGAGTGGTGACTAGGGTATCAGCATAAGCGAAGATCATTGTATAGAAAAGGCAGGAAATAAAGAATAAAATTCTGAACTCAAGAAGAAAAGAAGAGCACGAAAAAAAACACATGAATTGGCCGAATAACAAAAGGCCGTCCGCCGGAGTTTGCAAAAATAGTTGAAAGACTCTCAACCCGGCAGATCCTATGGCTCTGATACCATAGTAGAAAAGGTGAGGGAAAGAAAATTATATTAGTATTAGTAAAACTGAGTACAATAAGACATTTATATAAGTAAGAGAAAGTTATCCTACCAGAAATAGAAAAGAGAATCATATATAAGTAATGAGAACTATAAAATGTTCTAGATATAGAAGAATAGCGATAAGATAATTTTCATATTAATATATATCTTCTAATACTTAGCTGGAGCTCAAGTACTGAAATTGATTAGGAAAAAACCCCTTCCTTAAAATGTTGTTTGAAGGCGTGCACATGCACTTGAAATATACTTCCCATATTGACTAACAAGGGCGGATCTAACGGGTGGCAATGGAAGCCATGGCCACTCAAAAATCTTGACTATTAAATTGAACTAGCTAATGTACATGTCCAAATGCACGAGATAGTATGAAATTTGGTGTTATTGCAAATTATATGCTTTAGCATAACAAAATAGTGCAAAAACGAAAAAAGAAGAAGAAATAGCGTTTAAGTCTATGAATTTCTTGATAAGTTTAATGAACTGCTTAAGATAACAATAGCATTGACGATAGTTCCTTAAGAAACAAAAAAAAAAATCATAGATTAAATTTTAATTTTACCAATCTATCGTCTAAAAGTACTATTAACAAGAAAAATGTATCATAACTTTCACCAAAATGTTGATTATCCTCCTTCATTAATTTTTTTATAAAAATCTAGTGAATATACTTGCATCTTCATATCAAGTTAGCTTAGGGACTGACTATTGCACTTCACCATTTACCAATTATATGTGTTCTTTGTAGTTCTACGCTAATTCAAGTTTTTATCTAATTGTTATTAAGATAATTCATGTTATGTAACGTGGTGTTACACAAACAAATTCGCATATTGGGAAATTTACCAACATTATGAGGAAATTGGCATTGTATTCACCTAGGGTCACCTTTTCTTTAATTGATTTAAGTTCTCTTTAACGCAAATGTTAGGGATAATTTCACATCTTTTGTTTAATATCTAATATTGCCACATGATAAATCTAGGGGTGACTATTTCAAGCATTTTCTTTTTGACTTTTTGGCCCACATTTGCTGCTAAAAGAATAGTGTAGTGACAAAAGAAAAGATATCAAAATAAGAATTGAAATACTCTAAGGACCTAACCATATATATACAACAAAAATTTCCAAATTTTAGTTGTTAGTAGGGTGTAGTATAATTCGAATCAATGCATTTACAATAGCATAGGTAAAGCTTAAACCCTTTGTCTTTGAGCTTCTAAGTGCAAATTGATCGAGTAATAAGCAGAGCAGATGCAAGAATTATATCGACTAACGCATAATCATAATGCTTATTCTGATATTCATCATCTTTGTCCAGAATATTTTATTAGTATTTTACATACCTATTTGGCCTATAAAATGGCTTTACAATACACAGTCTTAGACATATAAAATAGAACTAAATTTTTGGAATTGCTCTTCTCAAATATAGTTTATATGAATAGTTGACATAATAGCTTCCAAAGGAAAAGGAAGGAAAAGCAAGTCCAAGGAGTGAAAATCATTAAAAAAACAAAAACAAAAAAAAACTAACTTTAACAACTAAACTTGGAAAATATGAAAAAGTTATCTTTAATTTGGCCTATATGAAAGTTATTTGCATGTCAAGTATCTTCTCAAACTCATAACGCTTAGGCCCAAGACCAATGTTTCGTAGCGTCTAGAGCCGTTAAAAATATAACAAAAATAATCCTCTTACTCGTAATGAATATAAAAAATCAAAAGTGAGTCGATTTGTCATGAAGCATGCCTACTTTTTCCTTTCATATTATATCTTTGTTTCCAACATATCGTCTCTCATTTCAAGCTCCCCTCCAGCGAGCTCCTCCATTCAGCTTCTTCCCATTTTGTTCCTTTTCTTTTCGTCCTATTTGTAGAAAATAACTCCAAGTTTGTTGCCACCACTGCATTAATTGCTTACAAGACCTAATTAATTAAAATATTTTGAACATGACTGCATGAATAAGACCGTAATCAAGCCTTTAATGCTAATTAGATTGCAAAGCTTAAAATAATGTTATAGGGAAATTATGAACAAATATATACAACAAAAATGATGCAGCAATAGTAGAACTTTTTCCTATAAGGACCTAAGAGGAAAACAACCAAATATAAACATTTGTTGGCAAATTCCTTTATTAATTAGTGATCGCATGCATGGAGAACTTATTCGGTACGGACCGGAACATCAATGACATGCAATGGTTTCCTAATGGCATATGCGTCAGTACCGTAGCTGGTTGCGCACGATGGAATTCACGACTTGCAATGCATGTTCCTGACTCATGTTCGTGTGCACTTATGCTCGGTGACTTATTTTTATTGGTAGCCAAAGAAGATGTCAAAATTGTTGTTAAAATAGTAAGTGAATTAAAAGCCTAGATAAACTTTAACAATAATAAGAAGTCCAGGTTAGAAGTTCAAATTCAATGTATAATAGGTGGATTAGAAGTCTAGATTAATTGTAATAATAATAAGAAGGCTAAATTAGAAGTCTAAATTCAAGGTATACTACTTAAAGACATTAAGTTCAGATTCAAAGTAACCTTAGAGTTAACTAGATAGCAGAGAATTTCAGCGATAAACTCGGTTTTTATATAGTTTATATTGATATTGATTACCTTATTTTCCTCACACAATTTATCGTAAATAATAGTTTTTGTCACTCAAATGAGTATTAACGCGTCTATTCTTAGATTGCATTCGCTCGACTCATCACCTAATTTGACTTTACCTAATGAAGGTTAACTTACAAATATAGTTAAACCACCTTATTTTGCCAATTTTCCTCTTATATTGCCAAATTTTTTCTTTTTTAATAAGTATTCTTTTTTTAAAATAGTCAGAACTGCAACTTATATCACCCAAAAATATGGGAGTAACTCGAGACCTTGAGATTATTGCTGAAGGCTCTTTGCCACTCCACCATCCCTTGGAGTTATATTTGTATGTTCTTGTAATTTTGGTAAACTCTCAAGTTGCCGTAAATACTATAAAATGTGATGTTTTCTTATTTGTATTTTCACAAATATACTTTAGCCCCTTTAAAGGTGAGATTCTAAATCCGTCATTGTTGACAAGGCAAATCCATAATGTCTATCAATATTTGGAGCCTTTCCTTTTCACAGGGGACTACTCTTGAGATGAATGCTTACTTTATTTATTTTTCCTTTTTAACATAAGAGTTTATTTGGTCTTGTGCGCTTTCTTTTCATAGGAGACTACTGCTGAGGTTAATAGTGATTTTTTGTTCATTTTATTTTTGTTTGAGTGGTAATGGGTGAAATATTTTACATCGGATTGGAATAGTATGAGATTGCATTTATAAGACCTTACTTATAATCTTAGAAGTACCTAATTGGTTAGCTCTTTTGAGAGAGACATTACCCTTTGTGGGGTCGTAGACCAGGACGTTACAGATTGTATCAGAACTGACTCTCGAAAGTTTGGGCTGGGCTATCCAGTCAGGTTACCGATAGTTGGGAGAAACAAAGGCATGCCCGAATATATCGCACATCAAAAGAATGAGTCAAATATTGCCGACAATGGCGAAAGAGGAAGATTATGGCTATGTGAAGTTGGACCTTCGCGAGGACACTAAGGTATAACAACGGGATATTATAACATCCTACATCGAGTATGGAATAGTATAAGATTACCCTTAGAAGACCTTAAGAATGATCTTAAAAGTACCTACTTAGCTAACCCTTTAAAGAGATGCATCGCCCTGTGGTGGGGCATGGATCGGTTTGTTACAGAGAGTGTGATTGGCCTGGTGCACCCAAAGAGACATGGTTAATTGAATGTTTATGATTATATTTCAAAAAAGGGCTTAGGCTGCGTTTGGCACACCGAACGTGACAACGTAAAAGGAGAAGAGAAAGGAGAATTTCTTTTTAAGTCAGACAGAGGAAGAGACTACAAGCCGGGGATAGCTCTATTATTCAACCAAATCACCACCTCAACCACCCATAACCACCACGACACCACTCATCCAATCCACATCTACCAACTTCAAAATCTCTGCTATTGCTTCAGTCATCATTCATTGTTGACAATGAGATGTCGCGGCATCAATACATCACATTCGAGATCGGTGCCGACAAGGGAAGGGGGGGAGAGAGAGAGAGAGAGAGAATAGGTGAAGGAAGATAATATGGGGAAAGATTAGAAGACGGAGAAGATGGGTGGGCTATGGAGCTCTTATGGGCAGCAACGGTGGTTGTGGTTATGGAGGTTTGATAGGCAACCATGGGGGCAGCTTCTTGGCGGCAAAGAGTAGAGAAGGCAGAGAAAAGTGAATTGTGGTGAGGCCACATGTAACCAACAATTCTAGACCTTAATTATTTTGCGCACATAAAATTATAAAAAGTTCGATAGCATCTAGCAATATTACGTTTCTCACTTTGGGCTTGATATCTTATTTAGGGGCTTTTTTCCCCTCTTTTGGATTTGGTTTAATTAAAAATCTATAAAAGGATAAAATTTTGGGCATTATTTAAGTTTTAAGAAGATAACTATAATTCTATATATAGCTATCATGTAGTAGTTGTTAAATATTTTTAGTAGGATTTATTCAGTGACATTAAAAAATACCGATAAAATTTGTCATGTTAACAAAAATTCTACTAAAAATATATAGCGACTGTCAATCAAGCCTACATCTGAGGTTATAACTATCATTCTATAAGCTACGTAGCAGTCAAATTTTTCTTAAAACCTTTTTTTATTTTAAGTGAAAGGAGTTTTCTTGAGCCCGACTTGTGCGTCAAACGAGATTAAGTCATGAGCTAACTTAAGGGCGAACTTCCAACATCGCCTGGTGCATTTAGGGAACTAAATTTTTTTCAAGGTGCTTGCCCAAGGTTTGAATTCACATAGTCAAAGAAGGAAAAATTTTAGTTACTACTCCGATTGTAGGAAGATAGCTATAATTTTTTTTATAGTGACAACTAACTGTCGTTAAATTTTTTATTGACGTTATTTAGTGACGCTTAAAAGTGCTTTTAATTAATATAAGATATTGTAGCAATCTTTCTCTCAGCCAAAATTCTTTCAAAATATAGAAAATTTCTTCAACTACCAAGTCAACCCCTCTTACAACCCATAAATCAGCCATAATTCATTCTTTTATTATTCGGCTATGTACCCCCAAAAAAAAAAAAGAGTTGAACTTTGGATACCCTTTTCGTTATGAACAAATTTTGGCTGCTACCCTGGTTGTAGGGATCTTCTTCCAACCCTTCATATAGCGATAATTAGTGGTCACTAAATGTTTCTAGTGACTTTGCGATAATTAGTAGTCACTAAATGTTTTTAGTGACTTTGCAATAATTAGTGGTCACTAAATGTTTCTAGTGACTTTTCTACTAACACTTTCAGCAACAATTCTTAACAACATTTTTTAGCGTCACAAAATAAAAGTCACTAAAAACATGTAACGACCATTAATTATTTCTAGTGTAGAGTTGGAGGAAGATTCCTTCGACATAAGTAACCGTCCAAAAAAATTTCTTTCGTTATTTAGCACATTGCCTTATTCATTACTATCTTGTTATTGTCCCTAGAAATGCCGCTAAAGCTACGAGTACTGGTTATGAAGAGATGGGTCAGAAGAAGTTTACTCCGATACTAACAAGGAAACAGCATCTTTCAACAACAGTCCCACTGAAACCACGATTGCATCTAAACAGATATAAACACATAAAGTAAGACTACATCTGAAGTACTTGTTTCTGCATCAGCATACACCTTAATAAGAACCCAACAAAAATATATATACCCCCAAGGAACACCTTACCAGGAGACATTAACAAATTCTTAAGCCATATCAACCTCACCAAACTAAACCAGTAGAGCTGAAACCTCTGATAGCCTCATCAGCAATGATTTTGTGCATCTTTTCTGTGGGGTGAACAGCATCCCAGAACACATATTCAGTCCGGTTAGCACATGTACTCAAGCCTCTGCATGTAGGGCCAAATTCAACTGTTCCTGTTCCACAGCACCCCTTCGAAGTCACCTTAAAACCTGCCGGATAATGACGAGAAACTGTCAGATCAATCACAAAGAGAAGCAGCCGACTTTGGCACCTCTCCCTTGAACCATTCCATTGATAATGGAGTGTAATAATCAAAAGAGAAGTCTAATCTCCAAAGTTAGAATTACATCAAACTAACCATATCTTGTTGGGTTCTTAATCACGTTTGCTGTGATACTATATGCATCTACAAAAATGTGCTTCATCCCTAATGATGCTGTTAGGGTAGCCAACTTTTGTTTCATCTTGGAGTTGAATGAAAAGGCCACATTGTTATAAGTCCGGTCGCATTCGGTAGTGTCCATTAGTGTCTTAACCAGGGGAATGCACCCCAGAGCTTGTAGCCCAACCACCACCAATCTTCTTGCTCCAAGGTTATGCATTGCCTGCAAAAGGAACACACAGACTTTTAGAACATCTACAATAAAGAGGTGCGAATTACAAGAGAGAGAAGAGAGAGCCAGCGGCCGGGCGCACAGGGGGTGGGCGGGGAGGGGTAAGGGGAAGGGGAGAGAGCACCTGAATATAGCGAGACATGCAAGAGATCAAGTAAATCTGGTATTGTTCAACAGTGAATTGCTCGGATCGAGTGGGCTCTACGAAGTAGTTCTCAAGGAAGTCATTTGTCCCCATATGGACAATATATAGACCATTCTTGACGATTTCTGCAGCCTGTTTATCCCCCACTAGCTGTGTAAGCTTGACCTTGTACTTCTTGAAATACTCCAGTTGATGTCCAAATGACAGCACTTGCTGTTTCATCAAGTCAACAAAATTATGAAAACCACACTTAATGAACATGTGGTTAAGCTTAAGATCAATTAGTTTAGTAGAAACAAACTTTAACTCATACCCGGGTTGTAAGAACATTCCTCTAATCTCGTGTGTAATGATAATTAATAGTCGCTAAATGTTTCTAGTAGCTTTTCTTCTGACACTTTCAGCAGCGACAATTATTAACAATATTTTTTTAACGTTATTAAATAAAAGTCACTGAAAATATTTAGAGACGATTGATTGTCGCTATATAGGTGGTAGGAGAAAGATTCTTCCAACCAGAATAGCCAAAATTTTTCCATTAACTTTATCAAAGCATTATAATTAATGTGTTAGGCAAGAAGCCCAGGGCCAGAGGTGGTATATAAACCTCATTAGCGTCGTATGCGTGCAGCAAAATTATTTTCTCTTGCAAAGAAAGCAGAAAAAGTAAGAAATGAACAGTATTCCCGTAACTTGCGACGTTAAGGTTACGCAAGAATGACTTAAAAGGTCACATGCATTTTAAAACCGTAAAGATATTGTTTCTGTGAAATGAGAGTGATGCTGCAGACATCTCACATCTTCAATCAAGAACATAGTTCACTTATTAATGGCTATATTTGTCAGCTGAAGATGAGATCTAGACTCTGTTTGAGGACTTACCGAGAAATTGGCGGTGAGGTCATCGTACCCGGAACCACCAGATGCAAAACTAACACCATGCAACAGATCTACCTTTGTTATGCTTGGGTCAAGAAAAGGTCGAACTATTTTTGTATAACCCATGGCCTCAGCTATAACAAAAACATGGATTAATGTTAATAGGCAACGTTATGAAGTTTGTCGCCATAGATATGCTTGTTCATTCAAAATAACACTACGTTGCCTATGTTCATGAAAAAATGTCAAAACTACATTACTGAGCGCAGCACGACTGAACTAACGTACGAGTTAGACTTGCCATATCATCGAACGTCCATACATGTACGTGTAAACAATTTTCAAAGTGCAGCATCTCCGACTTTGAACATCTTTGAATTTATGAATGGTAAAGGCTAAGTCACACGTTTGCGCTTGGTTTGTCCTTAAAAGCTGTATTGCTAACAAAAGAATCTTATAACTCCTAGTATAACAAATGAGGCGCACTTAAGCACAATAGAGTGTGAATCCAACAAAGCACTAATGTATAACTGTACGCTACGTAGCATTGACCATTACTGTATGCCTGAGAAGATAAATAGATTTTTGGGTTGGTATCTCTGTGCGTGTGTGTGTGTGTGTGAGAGAGAGAGAGAGAGATGTACCGATGAAATCTGTGGCAAGTCTGCCATTGGTGAACCTCCCAGTAGGTTGGCCATGAAAGAAATCCTTCCCATAAGGTGGGAAGTTGCCCTTATGGGTGGTAGCAAGATGGTTGTTATTGCCGGAATCCACACCCGAATCACCAAACACGTATAAGCTAGTCATGTTACTCTTAGCAGCTATGTCCCTTAACTTAGGAATGTCTATGGCTTGGCCATGAAATGCCACCACAGCCAGCAACACCATCACCACCATTGTCACCCTCGTCGAAATAGTCTCACCCATTTGTCAAACAAGTTTGAAATTCAGCGCTTCTGAGTTTCCAAAGACAAGGGGGCTTCTTGCTTATTCTCAGGTGTGAGTATGTGACAACTGAAATAACATTTTCCCACCCCGTTTTAAGTAGGATTCAGGACATTCAACTGTGGTAGGTTTGAGCATTTAATACTGATGGCCTAAGGGTGGTGCATTGTCTTCAGGCTGGCCCGAGAGAAGAAGAAATATAGTCACAGTAATGTACGCTTTTCAATGCATGTCTTACAAGCAAGTGCAGCTTCACCGATTATGCCAGTAATGACAAACATTTGCCACGAAAATGATGTTTTACGCTCTACATCCATTGGTCTTAACTTCACAGCGTCTCTAAAAAGTGAGGCCCTACAGATTATTATGTACCGAAAAGTGAGACCCTAAGGATTCGTTTGACAAAAAAAAAATTTTGGTTTTCAGTTTTTAAAGAGCAGCTTAATTTTTTTTTTTTATAAAAACAAGTGGGTGTTTGATAACCCCTTTTTTTTTTAGGTTTTTTTTTTTGGTGTTTGGTAACCCTTTTTATTTTGACTTTTTTTTTTTTGGTGGTTTGCGGTGGCGGTGGTGGGGTGCAGCGGTGGTGGCCGGCGGCCGGAGGTGGCTGCCAGCAGTCGCCGGCGGCCGGAGGTGGCTGCCGGCAGTCGCCGGCGGCCGGAGGTGGCTGCCGGCAGTCGCCGGCGGCCGGAGGTGGTGGCCGGTGGTGGTGGTGGTGGCCGGCGGCCGGAGGTGGCTGCCAGCAGTCGCCGGCGGCCGGAGGTGGCTGCCGGCGGTGGTCGCCGGCGGCCGGAGGTGGCTGCCGGCAGTCGCCGGCGGTGGTCGCCGGCGGCCGGAGGTGGTGGCCGGTGGTGGTGGTGGTGGCCGGCGGCCGGAGGTGGCTGCCGGCAGTCTCCGGCGGTGGTCGCCGGCGGCCGGCGGTGGTCGCCTGAGGTGGCTGCCTGCGGTGGGAGGGTGGTGGTGGTGGTCTAAGAAAAAAAAACCAAAAGTGAAAAAAAAAACCAGTTTCTGGAGTTTTTTTTTCACTCTTTTTTACTCTTCAGTTTAAAAACTGGTTTTTAAACTGAAAAAAAAAATGGTTACCAAACGCTCCTTTTTTTTTCAGTTTTTAAAAACTGAAAAAAAAAAGAGGAAAATTTTTTTGTCAAACTAGGCCTAAGGCTAATATGTTTTTTAATATATATATATTTGGCTCTTTGGTATGAGAATTCGAATTTGGGACTCTGGAGTTATTTTTCAAGACCTTTATCACTTTACTAACCTCTTGAGATTTTTTTTATTTTTTTTTTGTAGAATAAGATAATAACATTGATAATTTAAAAGTTACACGCTCGCTCTGTTGTAGAGTTTACAGATATTATAGGTTAGAACATTTCTATGACTCAGAATACATGACCAAAAAAATTAAAAGGTAACAAGAAAGTGAATAAACTTATATACATTGAAAATTAAGTAAAAGTAAAGCATATACTACACCTTAACTCAACTTGAGGTTAATGTTAGTATGTTTGAAATGCAAGTTCTTACATTTCAGAAGTGACCCCAATTCCTTTTAATTTTCTAAAGCCGGTGGACGAAAGTAGTAATACGAGAGTTTGATAACACTTTCATTTTTATTTTTTTCTAAAAAACAAGAATCACGACCAGTTTCAGCGTGCTTACTTCACAAAAGCTTGAGGATGTTTAGTTAGAACTTTAAAAGTATTGGTTGAGTTTGTCTATAAGTCAGATCGAGCATACATCAAAGATTGGATTAGTTTTCATGCATGATAGGCTTATCTTCATTTTGAAGATACTTTTGAGTTGAAATCAGGCTTTAATATGGTACCAGAGTTAGGCTCAAGTCCTGATCATATGCCGCCCCATAGTCTTTAGGTTGCTTTCTGGCGCTTCTCTAGGCTCAATACGATTAACTCATATTTTACGCTTTGCATGCGAGCAGATCTCAAATCTTACATCGACTATACATAAATTTGAAATTAATTTTTACACCTGTTGAATTTTTTTGCTTCATGAACATATTTTTTGAGTTCGAACCAGACTTGAATAGAGTTAAAAAAAAGAACTTATTTGGATATGTTTTGATGGGCTGATTTCCGATCTAAACTCCAAACGCTCACCATATTTCCTAGATCGGAGTAGCACACATATATAGCCAGTGGTTGGTACGGTAGGCATCATCAATTCCACTTATGGTTTCACTTTATGTCAGCACCGTGCTGGCACCTACAGAACCATAAGAAACCACCCAACAGAAGAAGAAATAAATTGAGCAGTCCCACGCCAATACAACCATTAATACCAAACACACCCTATGTTCTGAGTTTTTCCATGGCTTGTCTACTACGCCAGGGACAAGCCATGAAAAAATACATGACCCTACGGCGTAATGGCGGATGAGATGCTCTCGGTGTTATCTGAAAAAAATACACGAAGCGTCTAAGAGAGATGTATGCCATGATATCGGTCCACATTTTCTTATTTGCACTTCATTATGCAGTTGCAATGAGATGTTTCACGAGTAATTTAAGTTCGACCGGGCAAAGCATATCCATGGCGTGGGGAGGAACACTGGATCTGGGTAATTGCGGATTTAGGGGGGTTCGAAGGAGACTCATCGGTTGTGATATCAACCCTGAATGAGGAAGATGAGAATGTCATAATTGGGATTTTGAATTAGGTGACCACCCGAGACTCTTAATAAATAATATTTATGTTATGCAAATTAAAAGCGCAAAAATGAGAATGGAAAAGAGGCCGGTGGCATTGACGTTAGGGGTCAGAGATATTTAGGAATGCACATTGAATCTCATGAAGAGTTCGATCCTGGGTCAAGATGAACGCTGGCGGCAGCTAGCAGTTGACAGGACATTTAGGAGTAAAGTACTGTTTCAGTGAGGTCTACCCAATGCTAGATGCAGAGGCCAAGAGGATATTCCCTTGACTTGATCGGCAATGGGCGACACCGCGGAAGACCCCAAAGGGGCTATTTACAAGATTTTGCTCATGTAAAGCTCATGCATGCTCATATTTGTTACTTGGCTCGACGAGTCACTTGCTATTTAATGTCTGTCATTCTAAAAAATGCACCCCAATGTCAAGCAATAAAATCACCTTCTTTTCTATATATATACACAATTGCATTTGAAAGAAAATAAAGAGGCTGTCTTTACACGGTATCCATGGTAGGAGATGACCTTAAGATGGATTTAAATGATTCCTGGTCAGAACCGTAAACCGTATATACCAACAAAAAATACTTAGAGAAAAGAGATAAAAATAGCTTTAGATGGTGGAGACACTGCTTTCCATATTTTTCCTCCTTCTGTTTATTGAAACAGTGGCTTAATTTCTTCTGCCATACAGCACAGTGTGTCTTCTTAACCCGAAATGGCCGGAAAAAGGTCCACATCTAGACAAATGGAAGCACGGCAGCAAGCTACGAACACAATATGTGAGTCGTGAGAGCTCTGTTGTATACAGCCACGATCTCACTATAGCTGTACACAACACAACAGAGCTCCCCAGCATTTATCCTGGTGGAAAAATATGCACTTATCTGCTTCGAACCATGGCCCCCAGCATTTATCGCGGGCACGATAACCCGTAAGTAGTGATAAGTATGAGAGCTGTGTTGAACTAAGGACAGGTTTGAATAGGACATAGACAAACCACTACAGCTGCCCACATAATTTATTTGTAGGATCCTACATCTGAAGGAATATTTTTATGTCTATTTGTGTAGGTCCTCCGATTTGTACTGGTGTTTTATAAAGTGGGTGGTTCTGTTCGAAGACGAGGCTATGCATCAAGGGAGATAGTTCTTAAACATCTCACATCGCCATTACTTGACATTCAACTTGGCCACTAAAAAAAATTAAATTCCAAGCAACGAAGTCACTTGGGCTTGGGAAAGCAAAAGGAAAGTAAATTATGTTATCCATAACTTTTGGGGTTACTTACATTCAGTATGCATGCATAATGGTCATTGCATACGTTTGAGAAATTACACACACTTGGGTGTAGTTTGATATATATATGCTTACAGTACTATGCCCCTCATACCCAACACTCAATGGCAATCCATGTATATTGCCCTTAGGAACTAGATCCCACCAGATAATGGACAGTTGCGCAATGACGACCCAAAAATTAGTGAAGAAGTCGAGTGGCCAAAACGTGGATGCAATTACACAGATACACATCGATCTACCAAATAAAGAAGCAGTCCGATCAAGCGTAAATTAAAGCCACCAACATGATTTTCAATGTTTGCTAAATTATGCTACCAAATTCAACAATTTCAAGATCTCAATCATCTAGCTCTTCCTACACATAGTATTTACGTATTTTTCTATAGAGAGAAAGGGAATTGTGTGTGAGGTATTCAAATGATTTTGGCTGATGGGTAGCTAAGAGAATTCTGCCGACGGTGGTTTACCATGGTGATGGATTAAGTGGAAATGGTGGCTGGATGGTGATGGACTACAGCAATTCGATGGAGAGTGAGATATTTCGTCAGCACATGCAACGCGAAAGTACGGCAGAAAAGGAAACCAATTAGATTATATAAGGGCAATATGGTCAGTACTATGCTTCTAATTAGATAAACGAAGTGGGGTGTGATTTCTCAAAACTTGCACAGGCGATTACAATAACTATAAACCTCACAAGTACAAGTTTAATTAAACCTAACTTTTGAAAAGTACAAACTTTGAGTAAGTAACTACTCACGGACGTATGTTGTGTTCAATATAATAGTTGTTGTAGAATTATGAAGATGACATGTTACAACAGTACGTGGAATTGCTGAAAGACATGTTGTATTTATTCATAGTCTACGCACCGAAAAACGCGTATGAAAAGGCATATTCTACGCGTGTAGCATGGGTGCTAAGGTTGAATTGGGAGGAAGAATGCGTGCATGCATGGCAAAAGTTTCATGACAAGAAGTAAGAAGTGTAAGTAGAAGTAAAAACATTATAAAGTCAGTTCATACTTGACTAGCATTTATCTAAGATATCTACTTATTAGACCTACAATAAAAGGAATCACGAGAAGAATATGTTGTACATGGGCATGTAGTTCAAAAGTTAACAAAAGGAATTTCGAACTGATGATGGATTAAACTCTGCTACACTTTTTGTATATATTATACTATGCTTCTCAGTTCGAGTATTTTTACTATCTTTTTATATATTTTTATGAAATTGGTGTGTAATGTAGTTTGATTAAAGATTAGTAAATGATTATGCTAACGCGCACGGTATGGGATTTTAGCTAGTAATTAGATTGACCATCTTAATTCGCGCCTATGAATCAAGTACAATTCCTTCAATTTGTCCATCATGTTTTCTGAACAACCATTTCATTATATGTGTAAGATCATCGCCAACTTGTACCATTGATATTGTTTTTTGCACTTTTATTTGTAACCAAAAACTTAATGGTCGTTTTAACCACAAATTTTGCTTGGAATTTTTAGAATCAAATATGCACAAATATAAGAGACAAAGTTTATTAAAAATGGTATTAAACATCGTAAGTTTCATCCACCTTATTAACTTCGATTGTAATCTCCCAAAAAAACTAAAATAACGTTATTAATAATTATATTCACTTTTTTGTGAGATACGTAGTAGAGGGACAAACTGTCCTACTGGAACTAGTACGTATCATTCACATTTAATGAAAAACCTTTTACTCCAACCCTTCTCTTTAGCCACAAAAACTTATTGCTAAAAGTACAGTGGCATTCCCTAAAACATTTTAACATATATAAGAGCTCGTATTGATCGTTACCTTTTGTTGCCAAAAGTATTTTCAAAAGTGTCTCAACTTTAGCAACGATTTTGCATTACTAAATAGAAGGGTTGAAGTCAAAATTTGTCCATCATTCAGCACTGTGTGATCCATGACCTTTAGCAACTCGCCATTCAATTGTGTGTCACATCAATTTTTTTGCGGCCATTGAAACGCCGATTGTGTCACATCAACTGGTACGGTAGCTAGGGAGTCCATTCTGAAGAATCTTGTGCCCTGCACAGTGGACCATTGATGTAAGCTCGAAAGATGTAGTACACCTAACTGCACCAAGACATCTGGCATGTTCTAAGGCGTAGATCGTTGGAAATCAGATGGAATCGGAATTACAAATAAAGACTTTGATGCGCGTGATTGCTGTCTTTAAGGCTTTATTTGTTCCCACTCGAATTTACCGACGGGTTAACGACAAACAATCCTTCAGGACACAATAAAATTTTTGGGAATCTGCGAACAGCAAATTCGAAAATTTTTCTTGAAATTCTCTTTGAAGCAGTGTACGTTTTGGCTATAGTAATTTTTCAGAAAGAAAGAATTTTTCAAAAATGGTAAGTCTGTATCTGACAAGAACTGAAAAAACTTATATTTATAAAAGATCTGAAAGGATGTAAATTTGGACAGACACAACTGTTGAAAAAACAGTTGTAACAGTTTAAAAATAACTGTCAAAAATTTATTTGAATAAATCAAAATTCGAATTTAAATAAATCACACACTTTTTCAGTAAAACTATTTTTTTCCGAAAACACAATATTTTTCAAAAAATAAGTCACGTTTTGCGGCAAACGTGCTAAGTGCGCCTAAATTCGCGCACCCGCACGCAAGTAGCATGGGAACTAGCACACTCTATTCTTACTATCAAATGTACAGTAAAAGCACATTTGCCCTTATAAACCCTTTTCAAAACCCATTTTCAAATAATGTGGGACAAAGAAGTTTATTTGTTTTCAAACAACTCAAATTACAAACCCAACATAGATCAGTTGCGACTATTCTAAACCAATATGCTGTACTAAACAAGAAATCCCATCAACCTTTTTTGGCGGGAAATGTTGAAAAGCCTAATGTGAATATTGCTTCTCCTACTTTTTGGCTAGGGGCAACAATCCCACCACCATATATTATACAGAAAATCAGAGTTTATCATACTATATATGGAAGTTGCACACATAATTACAAACTCCTAAAGAGCAAAAACATGAGAGAAAAATATGAAATAGGAACCACGTCACCAACAAAAAATCTAGGATAGTCGGGAAACAGCTACGTGCGTCCGAGGATGTCAAAAGTCCTCCAGAGACGATATAAGGCAATTCATATACATCCGAATGTGACTTCACCCCACAAAGCAGTCTGACTGACACGCTTCTGTGTAAAGAATAGTTGTCAGCTCGACTGGTAGTACAAACTGAGCCTCCGATAGCATGTGACACAAATCAATAAGGGCAGGCATCCCTATCGTGGCGAGATCAGCAATCGCTGCTAAATGAGACTTCAATGAAGCATCATTAGTAAAGAGTTTAACATGAAGAATTATATGCGCTAAAGCCCAAGAACTAGTTAAACAAAGAGTCAAGACAGAAGCCATCAACACATTGCACAGAACATGAGAAGGACCAGATCTCAGTCCATTACCATTTGCTCCTATACAAATTCGTAAACAAGACTTGTCCCAACAAAACAAAAATAAGCCGATATATCAAAGTAGCTGAACAGTCTGATCCATGTCAATAGAAGTATGTATGTAAAAGTACTGTCCCCTTGATGCTTCTTCCGTTCGGATTACATGAAGCACGAGGAACTAGTCTACCAGCCATCAAGTTGACATGCAAAATATGATAAGTCTGACCTAGGACATCATCTGGACTAAACCCCGCTTGATTAAAAATAATATAATCTCTACCAGCCAAATGCACCATAAAGTTCAAGCCAACAGTTGAATACTCCAAAAAACTCAACCTAGGGGCTAGGAGCAGTGGCGGAGGGAAGGCGTGGCACAGTAGGCACTTGCCCACCTTCACCCTTTGGGATGAAATAGTTTTTTGAACTATATATGAGTCTTATGTTAATGGTTTTGTCACTTTGGTACCCCTCCAAAAATTACTAGATTTCAAAAACTTTTTTGAAGCTATTGTTCTTTTTCGTTATACAAAAAAATATTCTTACCACAATCAAGATATTCTGTTAGTTGACGTTCCCAAAGACACTGCCATAACCAAAAAACGAAAAAAAAGGAAGAACCTTCTATGGAGGTCGCGGTTTTCAGAGTTTTTTCCAGATAGAAAAATGAAATAAAAGGAAGATGCAACTCCAACTGGCCTTCCGACTCAAGCAACCAATATGCTGAGCCCGAAAGAAGAGCTCCATCATTAAGTCATTCATTGACTCCAACGCTAAACTCGAATTCGAATAACCAAATCAGGACAGCTATAACCCACAAATAGCTTGTACCACTACCTGTAGCAATGGTCAACTAACTTTGGAAAATTCCAACCCCACTGAGGCTCAGTTATACTAAATTAGATAATGTCCAACATTCAGTAGCACTAGATTTAAGATACTAAATTAGCTATTGTCTTTACGCGAGAAAGTAATGCAAGGACAATTCGACCTATATAGTGTAAATTCGGTCAAGAAACAAAGAAGTGTCACGTCACCATCCAAGGAAGTGATTCGGAAGTCTTCTATTCATGGTATTTGTTCAAGCCTCCGAAAATAAAAATGCCAAAAAATGAGAAGCAGACAAATGTTCACTTCGACGTATTAGATTTAAAGATATATATATTATGAATGTCACGTAACCCACGTTTCCCGATAAGCAGGAAGTGGAGATCATGCTCATATATAAAAACATGCAGCATGGCCAAGTTTCAAGTTCTCGTTTATCCAAGATTCAAATGGAGACATAGCGGGATTAAGGTCATGTTTTTTCTACGGAAAATAGTTCACGAAAAACGTTTTTCGGAAAACGCTTTCTGGAATATGCTTTCCGTAGAATAGCAGTTCCTGAAACCATTTTCATGAATTTCATTTTTCGTTATTTGGGTATCGTGCAATGATACAAATATCTATACAAAAAAAAAAGGATATGTTTTCAGCTGTTTCCGTTGTTTGAATGTCGTTGTTATTGTGTGTGTGTGTGGTTGGCGGGGGTGTGTATGTATGTGTGTCGGTGTGTGTGTGTGTGCGGGCGTGTGCACACGTGTGTGAGTAGGCGGGCGGGCGAATGTGTGGGTGGGTGGGTGGGTGGGGGGGGGGGGAGATGTGTGTGTGTGTGTGAGAGAGAGAGTATGTGTTCAGTGGTCCGGAAAATAAATAAATTTGGCTCCTACCTGGGTTGTAGGAATCTTCCTTCAACCCCGTGTGTAGTGACAATTAATGGTCGCTAAATGTTTCTAATGACTTTTCTTTTAATAATTTCAGTGACAATTATTAGCAGCACTTTTTTAGCGTCACTAAATAAAAGTCACTAAAAATATTTAGAGACGATTGATTGTCGCTATATAAGGGGTACGAGGAAAATTCCTCCAACCGGGGTAACAGCCAAAATTTTTTCCCGAAAAATGACTTCCTGACTTTTAATCAGTAAGTGATTTTTCGACATTTTATTCTTCAAAATAAGTGTGATTGAAAATCATTTTCTGTAGGAAAATCTTATGCATGCACCAAATACCGAAAAATGCTAAAAACTTTTTCCAGAAAACGATTTACATGCACCAAGCACTGAAAAATGCAGAAAACATTTTCCGGAAAACGATTTTCATGAAACAAACAAGGTCTAAATGTGAAAACTTAAACTTGGCATCATGCAATGAATAGAAAATCGCAATTCTCCATGTGTAAAATCCAAAGACAGGACTCTCTTCAGCACCATGGACAAACTATCATGTTTACCTTAAGTAAAACTTTATCTTAGACAATTAAAATTTAGATTTATCGCCGTAAACTATCATCTTATAATACTTTGATTAAATATCTGCTTTCTTTAAGTGGGATGTATAGTTGATCACGCAAGAAAATACTACGAAGGTAATGATTATCATTGCTTTGCATGTGATTTAAATTACGATTTTGAATAACGAGTCATCATGACACAAGCAATGCGCATGCAAAAACGAAATTAATAGTACAAATTTTGTTTTAAAAAAAATCAAACATCATGTATACGTGTTTATTGTCATATTTAGTAAAATGAAGCTTGAATAATAGAAAAATAAGTTAGCCATACGTGTTCAAAAATAAGTTAGTAAACTATTATTATCATTTCAAACATGGCCTTTAATTTTTTTAACTGCATTTTCTAATGAACTTTAACTTGTGAAAATTAAACATATTTTTTGTAAATAATTACTTAACAATTAAGATTTTTATTTTGTATCATTTTTTAAAGAATTTTTGTGTTACACAAAATCATGTTTTTCCTTAATAAGTAGTATAGATATAAATATAGATAAATGTAAACCAGGAGAACATTAACTTAATCAACACTAAAAGGTCCAAAAAGTTTTAGTCAAAGGAACCTGAGAGCTCGTTTCCCAAGTTGTCATAACCGTATGAAAGTAGTGTGCACATTTTTACTATTTACTTAAAAATTGTGTAAATAAAATACTTGAATCAGTCAAATCTTGACACGCGATTATACAAGATTTCATCCATAGTATATAGAGAGGAGAAAATTATATATACGTGTGACTGTATGTCCAACAGAGTTTTTATATAGGCATGAATGTAGAATCCTACTAGTACTAAGAAACCTAAAAAAAAAATTGAGACAATGTTGTGTAGAATCATTGGTTGGTCAGGCCTCCATCTGTGAGAACTTACTTTTAGGTTAGCACTGCTTTTCCAATGATGCATTAAGGTTGTCGCAAAATAAATTCTCGGAGACACGCAAAAGAAAACATCAGCTACGTGTAAATAGACTTTATGTGTTGATATTGGATGTTGATTACTTGATTTTGACAAAAGTCAAAGTCACCTTTGTACCTACATTGTTACATTTTGGTTGCGTCAAATTTTGGTTGACGTTCTGAAAATGTAGAACGAGCTAAGCTAGTTTTTGGTATTTAGTGAAAGGCCCGTCCAAATTTGAGGTGTGTCTCAAGAGTCAAATACAATCAAGATCTTAAGAATCAACGGTTATCGAGCTTGATAGTCCTTTCTAATTATATTTTCAAAACCATGTGAGTTTGGCTCGCTAGGTTAATGACTTCAACCCAAATGACATATTCAGCTCGATAGAATCCGTGAGCCGAACTTGAGCTACTCACCATCCGGCTGAACTTGGCTTCACCACCTTTATATTCTTAAGAAGGATCCACATTCTCTCTAATCTTGAATGTTTTTCGGTTAAACGATGGAGTGGGGTGGGGTGGGGCGGGGGTTAGGGGAAGCATAGAAGAAGGAGAGTATCTCCGAGTTTGGCGAGACTCGAGCCCCGTTTTATCAAGTTTGGGAGACGTTTTTTCAACTGGTAAAGGTAACCTCATTGCCCCACCCTCCTCCTCTAAAACTGGTATTATATTGAATATCCCGATTTGTAACTAGTCCCTCCCTCCTTCTCTAAATTGGCATTATATTGAACGAGTCATCATGGCACACGTGATGCGTATGCGAAAACGAAATTAATAGTACAAATTTTGTTAAAAAAGAAAAATCAAACATCATGTATACATGTTTATTGTCATATTCAGTGAAATAAATTTTAAATAATAGAAAAATAAGTTAGCCTACATGTCCAAAAATAAGTTAGGAAAATATTATTATCGTATCAAACTTGACATTAAAATTTTTTAACTATATTTTCTGATGAGTTTTAACTTGTAAAATCTAAACATATTTTTGTAGGTAATTACTTACCAATTAAGATTTTATTTTGTGTTACTTTTTGAAAATTTTGAATGTCACTTGTCATCGTTATAGAATGATAGTTATGTAATACCAAAAAAATGTTACACTAAATTAAGTTTTGACTTAACGTTACTAGCCCCTTCCTGCTTCTCTGGTTAAGGGAAAAAAATGGGCCACTAAAGCTATGAACAATGATTGACGACGACTTAACACCTGTGCGTTTTATGCCTTTCCCGGTAACAGCACTAGAATCATAAAACTATCCTAAATATAATGAAAGAACATTACAACAATCACGGCTATTGAGCTAAGATGTTGACTCTGTCGAGAGACTTAATTATGACCCAAGTTGCACATAGTTACTGCCAATTTAATTTGGCTGTTTTGCTTGTACTGATCTTACTTTTCCTGCACCCGTTCTTGACTCTAAGAAGGAATTTTGGTAAGGTCTATTCCAAGCAACGGGTGCTGCAAAAGCTGAAAGGGATCAAAAGCGACTGTTGCTGTTTTAAATTGCGACCATTCAAAGTCATTGTGGCTGTTGGACTGGTGTCAAATACTGTGGTAGGGAAGACTCTGCTGAAGGATGTTGTGCCTCTGGGGCACCGCATTAACTGTGTGAAGCTTATAAGCAGTAGGTGCAGGACAATTAATGGCACTGTCCAGAGTAGCAGATGAGTAGGTAGTAATTGCTGTAGGCAAATAATATGATGGATCTTGTTTTCTTGTTAATTTGATGGGCAATGAGAAGCTCAGTGAATATGATGTTGTGGCCTTCAGACCAGTTTCTTCCTTAGTTGGTCAAGCCTCTGTGATAGCATGGATCAGATTATGTTCCACCTAAGTGGTGACATAGACTTGGCATTTGGCAAGTCTATTGTTGAATTTACTTGGTGGAGTGGAAATATTTTTCAGAGGCAAAATTTGCTAGTGTAATTCAACTACTATTGGACAGTATTTTGTAGAGGCTCTGATAGCAAATGAAAAGGGAAGAGAAATGTAAGTGTGCAGTTTATTATTTCCATTTCTTTGAGGAATGAAATGGAAAAATAAGCATACTCTGTTGGTACGACACCGTTCTATAATGTGCTTGGACAAGAAAAATGTAAGAAAATGAATTATTTCAGACGCGTTCAAATGGAAGCTTGTGCGAGGTTGATATCTCACAATTAATTATGCAAACAGGCTTCCTCCCAAGACCACAAATTTGGGAAACAAGATCGATGAGCACATTTCTGTTAACTAAATCGTAAGTCATATGTAAAAGATCAAAACAAGCTTGCCAACCACAGAATCTGATCCTGTTCAAAAGTTTGAAGCTTTCCATCGCGACACTCCAGCAATTGCCACAATGGACTCCAAAAGTTTCATATCCATCACTTGCTTTTGCGGATTCCGGACTAATAAACTGTCCCCGGTAAGGGTGAGCACGGTACAAAATGTAATGGATACCGTACCAGTACATAGCGATATTTTGACCGGTACAAAATGTAATGGATACCGTACCAGTAAATGACAAAAGCGGTACGTACCGGCCCGTATGGCTGGTACCGGTACGGTATTGATAACTATGATAATACATGTCTAACCAGTCCATGAAAGTTTTGGCAGGCATGGACGGCTCACAAGTTATCCATGACTACAAATTAGATTTTATGTACTTAATTTTTTAACTATACCAATTAGTCTTTAGTTTCACTTACTTAATATTAATCATATCAATTACCATATGAGACTAGTAATAATTCATTATTATGAAGAAAACCCTAAGAAGATTTCAAAGGTTTTTGGAAAGATACTATATGAAAATTGAAAGAACTGAGTTTTTTTATGGATTGAGCAGACTTGAAAAAAGATTTGCCCATATATGGCCCAAATTTCTGATGGATTAAAATATATGTACCCACATCCAACAAAATCTCTATAAAAATAAAATTAAGCTCACAACTGTACTTCTACATGGATACAAATTGTCCTCGAGTAATTGAACCAGGCGCGACATAGAGTTATCAAAAGTTTACCATTGTAAACTAAAACTAATCTCACAACTATATTTTTATGGTGTTATGAATTGCCGTCAAATACTCCTATTAAATATGGCGCGACATAGAATATCAAAAGTTTACTATAAAAGGAAAGGCATGATTATTTATAAAATTTGTGCAAATTTTTGAACGACCCTCCCTTCGCCGTATGTTTAGCAGCGCCTCTCCTCTCTTCGTCCCCGCCTCTCTTCACACGCACTCTTCCGCCGCTTCATAGGAGCTCCGACGGAGAGACCCTAATTTGTCACACACTCTACCGCCGCTTCAGAGTAGCTCTGACGGAGAGACACTAATTTGTTTCCGTAAGTGCCAGTTCGACGTTAAAGATGGCTGCTTTCGCAGTAGAGGTATCTGTCCCTTTCTGTTTCTTCAATTAACTGAAGCTAATTTCTCTTTACTTCTAATTATTTTTGCTGTCGCTTAATGTTGTTTGGTAACTGAATCTGTCTGTTCCATAGTTTCTGCCCCTTTGACTCTTTGCGTGGTGTGAAATTCGAACTTCTAAGGATATAATCTAACTCAGAAGAGAAATTGCGTATGAAGGAAGTATTTTTTGACAAGTCGAACTAGTGCCAAAACATTGAAAGTCATTGTAACGTCTTCGAAGCCATATTCTAGGGATTTGGAAAGATTACGAGAGGATGAAAGTTTGGAATGGAAGGAGCAATTGAGAAGTGCATCGATTTAAATAACAAGAAGGGGTTGGAAAAAGGAAAAAAAAACTACGCTTCATTTATGAGCTAGCTGTAACCTAATAGTATGTTCTTACGGTCTCTCATCGAAGTAATATTTTGTACCATTCTGCCGTTGAAAAGTTCTGTGAAACCCGATAAAAATGGCTAAAAGTAGATAGCTGCTGCTAATTTGGGTTTGCATATTCTCTGCCTTTATAATGAAAATAATAAACTTTTGAATCAGTCCTTAGGAATAGCACCATTCACACTTGTGAGCTGATGCCATCTGGCTCCTCTACTACATTGCGACACCTTAGTTTATTTTATACTTGGCTGCAACATAATTGGCTCTATGGGCCAAATCTTTCCGAGTTAAGTTCAGCGGCACGTAAATATGCTGTTACCTATCTGATGTGTGGCTCAGCATTTTATAGTTTTTTCCATGTCCAGAAGCATCTTGAGAGGCATGAAAATATCCCTGGTTGCTCCCCTCAGGACATAGGGTTTGACGGCGTGACACCAATTGACCTGCCAAATTTGCTAAATTTAGTGCATAGATGCTTAGTTGCACTAATTTCTAAAGCCGAGCTTTCTTCAATTATTTGAGGCGTATATATCTTCAATCTAGCTTAGTTGCAAAACTTTTAATTTGCGCCCCCAATACATAAAACATTCTCCAAGAGCTAGGTTTTGATGCTGCAAATCACTGGTATAGCCAGCTGCACAATGTGAGACCAATCGGCTATATAACCTATATTGGTGTCAACCTTCTCGTATATGAGTTTGATAGATATAAGAAAGAGTCCTAGACACTTCACTAGAAAGTGATTCGCAGTCATTCTGAAAGAGAAATTACTAATTAAGTAGTATTGCGTTACAAGTCAAACATGGGTAGAAACAATGAGTAAAGTCATTGTCTACATGTTCAAATAAGTCAAAGGGGACAAAAGTTGTGAAGTAAAGGGTTTAATTGAGAAGCGAAACGATTGAAGTAACCAAGAAGGGATCACCCAAACAACTAGACATTGGAATGCAACCTAGCTATAACCTATACAAGCTAGAGTAAAGGCTTTTTTTTCTAGGATAACCTGAGGTTTAGAGATAAACCGGTGCCTAGAGGCACAAGGGACAGGTTTTTGTTACGCATTCTCATCGGAATAATATTTTGGTCCAACCCGTAAAGCACCTCATAAATAGCCAAAAGTTGTTAGCTGCTGCTAATATGAGCTTTCTTATATCTGCCTTTATAAGCATGATAACCAACTTCTGAATCAGTCCTTACGAATAGCACCATTTAACTATACGAGCTTATGCCATCAGAAACCTTAGTTCCCATTGTACTTATGGCCAAAGATGTCCACAGCAAGGCGGGCGAAATGCACGTGAAATCTATAAAATCAAGCACATATGTTCGCACACGTCATGCATAGGATATAATTCTCTGCCTGCGTCCGTGATTGGCGAATTGGAATATATCAATATCATGAATACCCATCATGGTTGAATGTGAAAAAACATGCCATGCATATGTCTAAGCTTTTCTCTGATTGAAACGAAGAATGGAATATCATGCATACCCAAAAATGGACCTGGTCATACAAACCGTATTCTTGAGAAAGAGCTGGGAAGATACCTGCTCATATGACTTTCTGAAATCTAGCTGAGCCAGGGCCAACTTCGAATTAACCGCCGACAAGAATTTCTGTTTTAGATTCTCACATGCCAATCTCAATTCATCACTAGTGGCTGTCAATAGGTTTGTCTTCGTTTCACGGATTTTCTCACCACTTAAGCCATTTGCCAAATATGAGGCTTCACTGCTCAACTTTAACCTCTTCGCAACGTGTTGATCACATTCTTCAGCATTATACATCTTTGCAACCTGATCTTTAGGGCTTCCAAGCAACTGTCCATCAAACTCATACTGTTGTGAGGAGTCTGAAGTCAATGAGAGTATATCGACAAGGTTGTGATGAATATGAATGTTTAACAAGGGGTCCAAGCCAAAATCTTCAGAATTCTATTCAGCTAACTCAAATGCTTCTTTGTACAATGCCACTGCTTGAGTAAAGTCCTGCTTAATTACAGCTATCCCTGCAAGTCCATTAAGCGCAAAGACTATTTTTCTAAGCTCTTCTTCTCCTTCTACCTTGGTCTTACCTACAAGAACCTAGGAAGGAGGATCCATTCATACCTAAAACCACAAGTTGAAAAATGTCCAAGCCATTTGAAGTAAAAACTAAACTCACGACTAGTATCTCCTCCATGGTCATGGGAGATTGTTGCAGAGAGCGTAGCCCTGAACTCCCCACTTGAGGATGGCAGCAAGCTTGGCGAAGCTTCAACAGTGAGTTCAAGAGCTTTGAAGCCTCCACGTGGGTGATGAAGGTATCAGATAATTTGGAACCTGTAAAGGAATATCAAGCTAATACAAGGTTTGAATAAAGCTTTCCTTATTTTGGACTAATTTCCACCAAGTGATATATATATATTAACAGCATGTTGATCACCTCCTGCGACTGTTTTGAGACTATCATCTCTGAAACTCTCAATAACTTCACGGGCATAACCTACACAAGTCTCATGCTGCCTCTGATAAAAGTGTTCTTCAATTGGTGAGAGAGAGAGAGCCAAGAAAGGCATTCTTCTTGAGGAGGAATCTGTAACTCCTCTGCAACATGCACTTTTGAGGAGCGCCACATAAGTTCTTTAAAGAAGTTATGTGTAAATACCATAGCTCTTGCATCTCCCCTCTGTAAAGGTGAGATCCAAAGACAGTTACACTAAGGTGTAATATAATCCTAGAGTGGAGTTGGCATGTGCATGCACAACAAAAGAAGAATAAAAAAACGGGAAAAGTATGCTGGTTGTGGACCAATCTCTATAGAGGTTGTACTTATAGGCCTATTACATGCTATAAGAGAATACATGAAAGTTCATAGGGTGAAGCAACCAACAGAAAAATGCTCAAAAGTGTTAAGGTACGACTTCATATTCTAACATAATGAGACAGTATTGAATGTAATTTCAAGTGACATACCTGTACCAGATGCATCATGATAGAAAGACCTTTAGCAACTAAGACATAGGTAATGTTTGATAGACTAAATACTTAGCTAAATAGTAAGTGCAATTAATGTCGATTGCGTTTCAAATCTCATATCTTCCGGTCAACAGAACAATTCAGTCTTTGATCTAAATTTAAGTGTTGTCCTCTGAAAAGCTGGTTAGTGGATTCAGTTACAAGCTCTGGCAGAATTGGTAGATGAAGTTTTGCAATGGCGATGCAATATGGGTTTCTATGGATAGAGGGGGGAACAAGTTGAAGAAGGTTGAAAACATTTGAAGTAGGATTTGTTAGTATGAAAGTTCAATAATATCCTATTGGTTTAAGAACTGATTGTTTTTCAGTAATTGCAATTACTGGTTATCTGCAAAAAGCTCTTAACCTGTTCAGTTTAGGTGCCGCATGACATTACCACAGACACTTTACTCCTCTAAGCCAAAATGAGAATGTCCACCATACAAGCTTAACACAGTATTCCTTCCCATATTCTCAGTGATGAGCAAAGACGATTTATACATTCATAGTCATACCTCATATGGATCACGTGTAACTTCAATCCACCACCTAAGGGCATCAAACGAACTTGCTTTCAGGAATCTTAAGAACCCATATAAGTCATCAAGCTTACACTGTATGGGAGTTCCTGTAATACACCAGCGATGCTTAGCATGTAGCCGAACTGCCATTTCGGTAGCAGCACATCTGAGCCTCATCTAAACAAATCCTCCACCAGAATATTCGGTTGAGAAAAGTAGGAATGACAAAAAGGTTGGCGTAAGACTTACCAATCTATATTAGCGGCAAAGTGGTAGATCCATCAAATCCATAAATAAGATTCCACAAATTTCAGGAAGGAATAAATCCCAAATAATTTGGTTGCTTTAACTTGGACTACGTAGATCAAGGGAATCGACGAGAAAATTTTGTGAGTATAAAAACTTCTTGTTATTAGGAGTACAACACAATAGCTAACTACGTAAGCTAGTCCACAATGTCTTACTATAAAGCAAATAATATTCATGTATTTTAAGCGATTAATTCACTTTTTTTGAGGTTGGGGTGGGGGGGAATCTATAAACTTGCCATAGTTGACGGTAGGCTTTTGCACTTTCCTACAGACCTTTCTTGGCAAATTAGCACACAAGGACTCCTAAAATTCGCAATTCTCAAATATCAGCAGGCTCACTGCCGCCATTCCACCAGCCGGCGAAAACCCTCAGATGGCTTGCTCCGGCGACGGCCACCGTTAACAAAAGAAGTTTTTCAGGCACTCAGACAAATTAAGCTCCAGGTCAATTTACTTTATCTTCATTCTTCGACCTAATTGCTTATCATGTACTTAGCTTTACAGTTTACTGGTGAAATCAGGGTTTTGAGTAAGAGAATATACTTGAAGTAAACATTCGTTTGAGGAAAGAACATTTGGAAGGAGTCCCCCCATTGAGAAAAGAATTTTGAAATAAGGGCTCAGTTATGTGAAAGTGCAGGGCTGTGCTTGATTAAGCAGACGTAAAATCAAAGTGAAAGGGTGGCCATGAAAGGAGGAAGGAAGAATCTGAAGAGGGCAGCAAAAGAAGCGCCGTTTCATCTTCAACAAGGCCAAAGCATTATGCAAGTCGTTTCCCACCGAGGCTCCAATCTCATTGAGGTACATTAACTATTGTGCAGTGAAAATCATCATAACATATGGATCTTTTAGTGATTTTTTTGGTATTGATGCTTAGTATTATATCTGAAAGTGTATTGAGTTAAATTGTATATTTGAAGGTAATGGATGCAAAAGGAGAGAAGTCGTTGGCACTATTTCCGGCTAAGTTCCAAAAGAGCATGTGGATAAAACTAGGTTTGCAAACATTCAGCCATTGCCATTTCCAAATTGAGGCTATAAAAATGATTTCAAACTATTATACTGAATATATTGCAGGTAATTTTGTTGTGGTTGATGAGAATGGAAGAGATGAGGCTGCTGAGTCTGGTAGGAAAGTGGGTTGCATTGTTTCTCAAATTCTTTTCTATGAACAAGTCTGCGTGCTTCAAAAGTCTTCGGAATGGTACGTCTTCACCATTCGTGTATTTTGTAGTTTCATTTGTTCTCTCTTGTGCCCTACTAGCTTCTATGGGCTATAGCGACTAAAAGATTGCTAGACAATGAGATACGCACTGTGTTTATCACGCCAAAACTGAACTTTATGGACATCATTACCCCCCCCCCACCCACCACACACACACACACAACAACAACAACACCTTTTTTTCTGCCCTGAAATGAAAAGGAAGAAAGAAAAATGGAGTCTCTGATCCCTGTCTTCAGCTTAGTTGGTGGTTTCCGGTATGGAGGGGGGTACATAATTTCGTCACTCATCACTTCTATAGGACGTCGATTGATTTTTAATTCTTAGCTTCTGATGTAAGTAAGATATTAGAATTTTTTCTGAGAAATTCCCAAAGTATTCAAGATAACCCCACCCCACTCGCGGGCCCCGCTGCCCACCATTGGCAAGATTTTTGGTGTTTGTTTAACTTTTGTGCTTGTTGCTGCTTATCAATGCAGGCCAGAAATTTTCAAATCCGTAAGCCTCGATAACTCCTCTAGGGACCGCCAGGCGAATAGTGTGGTGCAGGACGAAAATGAACTGAACTCGTCAAGTGATGATGATGATTGTGATGATGGACTCCCTCCACTAGAAGCCAATACAAACAGAATGAAGCCTGTTGAGTTGCAGGCAAACAGGGAGTCTGATTCAGATACAGATTCTTAGTCCTTGTGATACCTTCGGAAATGGCAAATTTCTTTTGTCAAGTGTATGACTAGTCTCTTAATTATTTTTGTTTACATTGGATTTCTACCCGAGTTTTGTCCCGAGGGCATATTTTCCTGGGTGAAAGTGTGAGTGAGTTTAAATTGCGCGAAGCGCCATTCGCTCTTCACTGTCCACCCTTTGGTTTATAGATTGTAATGTCACATTTGCCCCTGATTCAGGAAGAGGCATCATGGAACCCTATCGTTGTATTCTGTCTTCTTCTTGGTCCCTAAAGTAAGACTACAAACGGAGAGAGCAAGTGAGCCGGAGCCCAACAAGATGGAGGGGTTAGGGGGAGGGGGACAGGGGGTAGGTTTGTATGTCACTATGCTGACTCTGAATCAGGAAAGATCGAACTCTCAAAGAGTTCTATACATCAATTTTGTTCCCTTTTTTTTCTTCCTTCTTGATCAAATTGCCGTTTGGAGTGAAGATTTTGGTCAGATTCAATAATTGCATCCAACATTTTCATCTTCTTAGAGTTGGACAGCCTTTGTTTGTGTAACATGAATAATGCCATAATCGACCAAGAACTGACTAACCAATATAAGGGTTAACGAGAATAACAAAATGATTCTAGGACGAATGAGTAGTTAACAAATAACTCTCCCTCTAAAAGTCGCAAACCTTAGCTACCACCCCGTTGAAGGGAGGCTTCTTTCTAGGGGGTTTCTCTCTCCTTGGAGAGAAGCCTCCCTTCCTTCACACTTCAATTTCGGAGTCCTATTAATTGACAAACCACTTTTGTTAACAAGCTTCGAGAACAACTAGTTATAGCATACAGGCTTGCTGAAACAAAACAACAAAATTGGAGTACAAGGATCACCCTCGTACAGGTACTGGTGAATTGGAGGATGGCACCTGCCTACAAAAGGAAAATCCAAACATGGCTTCTGACTTTCGATACAGCTCTAAAACAGGCCAACGGGCCGGGTGAACAAAGCAAATAGAATAAGGAGGTCAATATAGCTGGAACAAGGCTGATAAGATCAATACCGGTTTTGGCAAAAAGATCAGCTTTTATTGCCTCTGTGTTGGAGCGGCATCAACAATGCTCAACATTGTAAACTGTGAGTTGAATGGATAACTTGTCGTTTGAAGACCATAGAATGAAATGGAGTGTCTATAAATGCAACTCTTTCTCAAAGGAATGAAGTGTGCCTTCTAATTCCCATCATTTAGAGAGTTCTTGTCACATAGATTTATAGGATGGCTTTCACACTCACTTCGGCTGTATTTTTAGCAACATTGTTGATTTTAGGGATGTGGGTTTCTCAAACCACGTCTCGTGCATTGCATGACGTAGCCTTGAAAGAGAGACACGAGCAATGGATGGTTCGCTATGGACGCGTGTACAAGGATGATGTGGAGAAGTTGATACATTACAAGACATTCAACGACAATGTGGAGTATATCGAGTCTTTCAATAACGCTGGGACTCATACCTACACTCTGCACGTCAACGAATTTGCGGACATGACTAAAGAGGAGTTCAAGGCCTCTCGCACCGGATACAAGAGGTCATCCAATCCAAAGTCATCTCAATTGGCCTCTTTTAAGTATGAAAATGTCACCGTCGTTCCAACGACCATGGATTGGAGGTTGAAAGGAGCTGTTACTCCCATTAAGGACCAGGGCCAATGCGGTAAGACATAACACCAACTCTTTCGAATCATCCTTAGGTCATTGCCCTATAACTTGCAAAAATCCTATATAGTTTTGTTTCCATGCACCCTGAAACAAGTTTGCTAGTTTAGCTGATCAATTGACCCGCTTTCTCTCCTTTCGTGAGAATTTCCTAGGCATATTCGAACTGTCACCAACATAAATATAATCATTCAACTTTTTTTTGGTAGGATCTTGCTGGGCTTTTGCAGCCGTTGGAGCTATGGAAGGAATCAATCAGCTCACAACCGGTAAATTGATCTCGTTATCGGAACAAGAAATAGTGGATTGTGACACAACTGGGGAGGACTTTGGCTGCGAGGGCGGAGAGGCAGAAACTGCCTTTGAATACATAATACGCAACCATGGCCTTTCTAACGAAAGCACTTACCCCTATGTGGCAATTGATGGAATGTGCAATGTCACGAAAGAACGCTCCCATGTAGCTAACATCACGGGTTATGAAATGGTGCCAGCAAATAATGAGTCTTCATTGCTGTTGGCCGTGGCTAACCAACCTATTGCTGTTTCCATTGAAGCTGACAATTTGATGTTATACGAAGGCGGTGTCTATTCGGGCGATTGTGGTACTGACTTGGACCACGTTGTTACCGCAATAGGGTATGGAACAACCGCGAATGGTACAAAGTTCTGGTTACTTAAGAACTCGTGGGGCATCGGGTGGGGCGAGAACGGATACTTCCGACTGGAAAGGGATGTTGCTGCCAAGGAAGGTCTCTGTGGCATTGCTATGGAGGCATCTTATCCAATTGTTTAAATCGAAATAACTTGACTTCCCATAATAATGGTCTCAACAATTCATATTGCTTGTGGATTCATGGTGTCGAAATCGCTTGTGGATTTGTGGTGTCGAAATCGCTTGTGATCTCAATGCTTGTACTTGGTTTGTGTTTTGTTTTCAGAAACAAGATTCTTTGTCTTTTATAATAAAAAATTTGTTCTTTCAAGTTGAAAAGGTCCCATAATTCAGTCATTTTTTCCTTTTCTGGTACTTCTACTGTTGTTCCATGGAACTCTAAATACTCACGATGAACATTTCATGGTATGTTTTACAGCAATAGCGGGTGCTATTTGTATAGGCTCTTGTCCGCTAACAAAAATCCAGGTGATTGTCAGTAAAAAATGAGAAATCAAGCTCCTTAGCGTCAAAAGTTCTGGATGTATCGAGGTAAGATATCCTAGCGACATTTCAGATCCAAAAATCCAGACAAATCATCTAACAAGTAGGAAGCGCGTGAGCATCCATTAAACAAGTTAATTTGAATGACCAGCATATAATCCTTATCAACCTGTGGGGAGGAACAAGAGATGAGCTCAAATAGCCCAGCAAAGAAATATACTACGGAGGGGCAAACAAGCAATAGATAGGATAAGCGCCATGCTAAGACCAGAGGCTTGACACGGGACGCAACTTTTAATAGTAAAAATCGACTCAACTGTCGCAAATCAATTTAGACATGTAGGATGCAAAGCGACTTTATCCGTAGTCATGAGAGAAAAAGGAATGCAACTGCAGTACTTATTATTTGGCTAAAATAAGGCTGATCAGTGGCAATCGGTTTCGATCCCGTTATGTTAGGGGTGCTATTTATCGCTAAAGAGACATTTAGCAGCACAAAACTCAAGTTCGTTGCCATAATGACGAAGAAATTTCTGCAACAAATTAAATACTCTCAGTTTCTGTGTCACTAATTAAATACCTCTAGCAATGAGAATCACTTCTGCTATAGCCTCAACAGCAGGGGATCCATTTCAAGATTTGATAGGAGGAGAACCCCTTTACCACGGCAAAATTATTGCAAGTTTGTTGTTTATTATGTTTAGCGACGAAAAACGTGTTGATAGCTGTTGATAAAAGTGACTCACTTTTTGCTATTGAAAGAGTTTTACATTTCGTAAGCAAGTGATACTACAAATATAATGGGAAGAGTCAAAATTTCCTTGACTAAAAAAGATTTCATGATTTTAGCCGTAATAATTTCAATTGAGTAAATGAGACCCATTTTCAGTTGTTGTACCCGTACTACGTAAGTTCCTCGGCTAGGTAGTAGAACGGCGGTTAAGACGAGCGACTTTTCTTTTACATTGAAATTAATACGTAGATACTTGTATAAAACTACTTCAAAAAACTAATGAACTTATTCTTTTTTCGAGTTATGAGTGACGAAAAACAAGTTCATTGAAAATGTTCATTAGCTGACGAAAGTAAAGATCATCCATGGTTTTCACTTATTGTGACAAAATCAATGCAAAGTCCTATCACCCATAGTGACAAATTTTGCTTGGTTGCTAGAAAAATTGTCACTAATTGACAGATTTTCATGCGGCTTTTCCAAGTTGACGAAAGATGTGACCTCGAGGGAGAAAGAACAACATATTACCTTTCAAGATACATTTCTTTAACTTTTGATAAACGTTTTGGCTGTTTCACAAAACAGAAGTGGTAATGAGGTCAAATATTGTAGCAAGGCAGATGATAACAATACAAGTTATGGTAAAGAATTCAGAGAAGAATGCATAACTCGTGGCAATTCTAGGTTTCTGGGTTGCATACAATTGGAGCGGTGTCTACAATGTTCAACATTGTGAATTCTAGGTTTCTGGGTTGCATGTATAAGTCGTGGTGATTGAAATGCAGACCTATAAATATGTCTATTGCTCGCAGTAGTGAATTGTGCCTTCTCACTTTCGTAGCGTTTAGAGTTCATAGTACGTCATAAGCACACAATGGCGTTGGCGCTCTTCCCTAAGCTATTTTTTGCAACGCTATTGATTTTGGGTATGTGGGTTTCCCTAACCACGTCTCGTGCTCTGCATGACACATCCATGAAAGCCAGACATGAGCAATGGACGGTTCGTCATGGTCGTGCATACAAAGATGATGTTGAGAAAGAGATGCGTCTTAAAATATTTAGCGACAATGTGGAGTCTATCGAGTCTTTCAACAACGTCGGGACTCACACATATACACTACGTATCAATGAATTTGCGGACATGACTAAAGAGGAGTTTAAAGCATCTCGTACCGGATACAAGAAGTCCTCCCATACAAAGTCATCTAAAACGGCATCATTCAAGTACGAAAGTGTGACCGTCGTTCCAGCGACCATGGATTGGAGGAAAAAAGGAGCTGTTACTCCCATTAAGTACGAAAGTGTGTCCGTCGTTCTAGGCATTTTGTTGTGTTCCCTAACTAAATTTTGTCAGCTGCATGCGATATCATGCCAAATTGTTTTGTAGGATCTTGCTGGGCATTCGCAGCAGTTGGAGCTATGGAGGGAATCAACCAGCTCACAACCGGTCACTTGATCTCAGTATCGGAGCAAGAAATAGTTGACTGCGACACAGGTGGTTGGGATAATGGCTGCAAGGGTGGAGAGACAGAAACTGCCCTTGAATTCATTATACACAACCGCGGCCTCACCAAGGAGTCCACCTACCCATATGTGGCATCTGATGGAAAATGCAATGTCCTGAAAGAACGCTCCCACGTCGCTAAAATCACAGGTTATGAAATGGTACCTGCAAATAATGAGTCTTCACTGTTATTGGCCGTGGCTAACCAATCCATCGCCGTTGCCATTGAAGCTGACAGGTTAATGTTTTACGATAGCGGAGTCTATTCGGGTGATTGTGGTACTGTCCTAGACCACGTTGTTACAGCAATAGGGTATGGTAGAACCGAGACTGGTACAAAGTACTGGTTGCTTAAGAACTCGTGGGGCACTGGCTGGGGCGAGAACGGATACATGCGACTGCAAAGGGACGTTGCTGCTGTTGCGGCTAAAAACTGGATCGGGAACAGCACCAGAAATCAGGCCTGCAAAAGAGAACACGGAGTTACCGCCGGGTGGGGTTCCGGCGGGGAACGCTCCGATGCTTAAGTCAGAGAAGGCTAACGATGTAGAACTCTGAAGAAGCAGTAAAGACACAATGTGTATATGTGTGAGCTTAGGTTTACCTGAGGGGTATGACCCCTTTATATAGTGGTAGGAGGTGGAATCCTAGTGAGACTGAGCTTTGACCAACTCTAATCAGAATCCAATTAGGATCTTAGAAGATCCTTATGTCAATCTGAGCTGATAGAGTCAGAGTCTTTTTAGGATTCTGTCTGATGACCGATATGGTAAGTGCCATATCGGTAGTGAGTCGGTACGGGTTACTCGTCATGACCGCCACGTGTCGTCCGTAGATTGGAGGGGTATTTTTAGCTATATCATATGCCCCTTGCTTTTACCAGCTTTAATGAAGCGGGTGGAAGCACACTTTTTCCACTGGTGATAGCGGAATACGCCAAAAACAGAATTGAATCCGTTTGTCAATATTTCCAAATTTCAAAGAGTATTCTGCTCGGACGAGATTCTGTTCGGACATGAACCTGCTCGGACGGAATTCTGTTCGGCCGTAAATCTGCTCGGACGGAATTCTGCTCGGACTAGATTCTGTTCGGGCAGTCTGTTCGGACATGAATCTGTTCGGACGATATTCTGCTCGGACGAGATTCTGCTCGGGCATAAATCTGCTCGGACGGAATTCTGTTCGGCCGTAAATCTGCTCGGACGGAATTCTGCTCGGACCAGATTCTGTTCGGGTAGTCTGTTCGGACATGAATCTGTTCGGACGATATTCTGCTCGGACGAGATTCTGCTCGGACATAAATATGCTCGGACGGAATTCTGCTCGGCCGTAAATCTGCTCGGACGAGATTCTGTTCGAGCAGTCTGTTCGGACAAACTTCTGTTCGGACAAGCATTCTGTTCGGACGAGCATTCTGTTCGGGCAGTCTGCTCGGACAAACTTCTGCTCGGCCGTACATCTGCTCGGACGAAATTCTGCTCGGACGAGATTCTGTTCGGACAATCTGTTCGGACAAACTTCTGTTCGGACAAGCATTCTCTGTTCGGGCAGTCTGCTCGGACAAACTTCTGCTCGGCCACGTTCACTCTGTTCGGGCAGAGTGTTCGGACACGATTCTGCTCGGGCAAGATTCTGTTTGGTCACGTTCACTCTGTTCGGACAGAGTGTTCGGACACGATTCTGCTCGGGCACGATTCTGTTCGGATACGTTCACTCTGTTCGGGCAGAGTGTTCGGACACGATTCTGCTCGGGCAGAATTCTGTTCGGCCACGTTCACTCTGTTCGGGCAGAATGTTCGGACACGATTCTGCTCGGGCACGATTCTGTTCGGACACGTTCACTCTGTTCGGGCAGAGTGTTCGGACACGATTCTGCTCGGGCACGATTCTGTTCGGGCACGTTCACTCTGTTCGGGCAGAGTGTTCGGACACGATTCTGCTCGGGCAGGATTCTGTTCGGACACGTTCACTCTGTTCGGGCAGAGTGTTCGGACACGATTCTGCTCGGGCACGATTCTGTTCGGGCACGTTCACTCTGTTCGGGCAGAGTGTTCGGACACGATTCTGCTCGGGCAGGATTCTGTTCGGCCACGTTCACTCTGTTCGGGCAGAGTGTTCGGACACGATTCTGCTCGGGCACGATCCTTTGGTGTTTCCAATGTGTCACGTGCGAGGATTTGAGCGGGAATCCTTTTGAAAATTTTCAGGTTTCTGCTCTCTTCAGCTTGTGACACGTTGCAGGCATATGAACCGTTGCGTTTCCCTAGAACGGTTATTTGGCGTTTCTCTATAAAAGAGAACTTCCACTTCATTTTTCCTTCACTCGAATTTTTGGGAGCTCATTTCTCTGCAAGTAAGTCTTTCCCTCTACCCTTTCTGTTCAGCACATCAAGTTTGTTGTAGTCTCATATTTACAGTAGAAGTAGAAAACATGTCTGATAGTTCGTCTTCGAGTAGTAGTTCGTCTTCGAGTTCAGAACGAGTAGCAACTTCAGGAAGTGAAGTTGGGACTTCAAATCCACAACCCCCACTACCTTCAACTTCTCAACCGTTCCAACCTTTATTCTCTCGACGATTCCAACCTTCATCCTCACAACTATTACCACCTTCATCTTCACAACCTTCACAATATTTATCTGGGGGGAATCCTTTAGGAGAAGTAAAGGATCAGGCCGAAGAAAAGGCTAATCCAAAGCCTTGGTATACTGCTGACGAAAAGTCTAGTAAGATGTCGACTGAAGATTTGCAGGATTTGATTCGGGAATATCCTCTCCCCGAAGGTTGGTATGCTCGTCTTCCTGGTTTGGGTGAACCAGCAAACTATGGCACGAAATTTGAAACAGGTGTCTACGAAGAGCAGGTGAAGTCTGGATATAGATTTCCTCTTCACCCTTTCGCTCTTCGTTTCTTTGAGCATTATCGTATGGCTCCTGGGCAGCTTGTTCCAAATGGTTGGAGGAAGCTTGCTGGTCTCATATATTTGGTTCAGACTTCAGGTTACAAACCAGATGTAACCGATTTTATGAGAGTCTTCTTTGAAGTCTGTTTTGTCAAAGGAGTTGCCAACTCTCCAGGATGGTATTATATTCACAGTAGGCAACGACTTCTGAAGGGAGGGCCGAAGTCGAATAAAGGTTGGCATTCGAGATACTTCTTCGTTGGCCAAATGGACAAGGGGGACCTTCCTTTTGACAAAGTGTGGAACCCTTATTGTAAGGATTTCGAAAATCCTGGCAAGCCTACTCCCAATAGTCTGACTAAGCACATACTTAGTCATATTAAACTTCGAGGCGGTCTTTGCATAGATGAGCCTCTTTCGGAAGAGCAATTGGAGTGGGCGAAGATGATACCTCCAAAGCCCATTCCAGCTGGTCTTCTGATTCCTCCTCTTCCTGCTATTCCTAGCGTGTCATCTGCTGAGACCGTTCCTTTAGGTGTGTTTCGCATGAGATATTGAATTAGACTTGTGTTCAATATTTATTCCCGTATTGACTTCTTTCTTCATTGCAGAAATGGCAAGTGGTGGTGGAAAGCCGCAGCAAGGAAGCTTCCTTGGTGTTCTTCAGAAGGCTAAGGGGAAACGAAAGGAGAAGCAGCCAAGTGTGGAGTTACCTCCTGCTCCTAAGAGGACTAGAGTCACTCCTTCAGAACGCTCTCCCCAGATACTTGATCAAGTTTCTATTGAGGATGATCCTATCTTTAGGCCGCGGTGGGCACTTAGGCGTGATGATCTCGGGATGCCGGACAGTCAGATCTCGGAGCAGCATCTTCGTCATGGAATTCTTCCTCGAGACAAGGAGGTTTTCCAGAATCAGACCCACGAGACTTTTGCCTGCTCCTTTGCCCAGGCTGTCTATACGGTAACGTCTTTTGCTTCAACTAGGTTATATGGAGATGTTTTCCAGTTTCTTTTAGCTGATGATCTTTATCTTCATTCTAGATGTACGCCAGTGGATCAGAGATGTTTTCTCGCTTCGAGATGGCAAGGCAGGTGGCGGCCGAGGAGGCCCAGCTGACAAGGGAAGCTGTTAAGGAAGCACAGGATGCCACCCATCGTGCTGAAGAGCTGAGCAAACGTGAGGAAGATCATCTCGATCGGATTGCGACTCTGGAGAAGAAACTGGATCGAGTTAAGAAGAGGGCTGCAGAAGAGGTGATCAAAGCTCGAGACCAAGGCATTCGCGATTTCTTGGAGGGAAACGCGGGGGATGAATGGCTGAAGAAGCGGACCGAAGACGGTCTGGAGATTTATGAGCTTGGCTTTGTGAAGGCCAAGGAGATGTTTGCTGATCGCTTTCCTGATATCCCCTTGGATGGTTTCGTTCTGCCTGCGGTTGGGTCACCATCTGGGGAGACTGTTATGCCTCCAGAGGCGGGAGATGTCGCAGCTTCTGATCTTCCAGGCGAAGGTCCTTCTTGTGATGCCCCTGAGGCTTAGACTTGTAGCTAGCCTCTTTATTTTGCTGAGACAAGTTTTCACTGCCCTCTTAAGGGCTTCTATGTAAAACTCTTATCTTTAACGCACCAGCATTTTTAACTTTTACTATGTGTTTGTCATGGTTTTGTGTTTTACCATTCACACAGTATTATTTGCTTTTACTTTGACTCAAACCCTTTAATCGTCACTTAAAGAGTCGGCAAAGAGGTCAAGCACTCTCGCTTGGCTTATATTTCGAAGATACAAAAGTTTTGGTGGAGTGACGATGCCCCCATTAACTTTTGTTTCTTCACGGACTTAGATCTGTAGCTAATCCGCCTGGCTTCTCTTGTATTTTGAAAACTCAAGAGTTATACACTCCGTTCAGGCAGAGTGCTCGGCCATCACTCTGTTTTAAACAGAATGTTTTGGTTTTAAATCTCTTACTCTGTTCGAGCAGAGTGCTCGGCCATCACTCTGTTTAAACAGAATGTTTTTAGCTAAGCTTGTCACTCTGCTCGGGCAGAGTGTTCGGCCGTCATTCTGTTCGGACAAAATGTTTTGGCTATGCTTGTCACTCTGCTCGGGCAGAGTGTTCGGCCATCATTCTGTTCGGACAGAATGTTTTGGCTATGCTTGTCACTCTGCTCGGGCAGAGTGTTCGGCCGTCATTCTGTTCGGACAGAATGTTTTGGCTATGCTTGTCACTCTGCTCGGGCAGAGTGTTCGACCATCACTCTGTTCGGACAGAATGTTTTGGCTAAGCTTGCCACTCTGTTCGGGCAGAGTGTTCGGCCGTCACTCTGTTCGGACAGAATGTTTTGGCTAAGCTTCTATTACAACAATACTGAGAAAGAATAACTTTATTAATAGAGTAGAAAATAAAGTTTACATTGGATTGCTTAACAACCCATTTATTCGAAACAATCTGCTCAAGATTATTTTTAAGATGTTGGAGTTCTGATAAGGTCTGTGCCCCTTATGACCCCAAAAAGGAAGTGTTTTGGCTCCTGTCGAGACACTACTGGTAATATCTGCGCAGGTTCTCAGCATTCCAAGTACGAGGGATGGGTTCTCCAGAAAGTTTCCCTAGTGCGTAGGCGCCCGGTTTGAGCACCTTTATAACACGGTAGGGTCCTTCCCAGTTTGGAGATAACTTTCCCGTCGCTGCTTTTGGATCCGAAACTTCTAGTTTGCGAAGGACCAGATCTCCGTCGCTGAACTGTTTGGATCGGACTCTCCGATTGTAATATCGTGCCACTCGTTGTTTTATGACGACAGATCGTGCATGGGCTTGAATTCGAGCTTCATCTACCAAATCAAGATTTGCTCGGAGTCCATCTTCGTTACTTAATTCGTTGAAGTGTAAGGCCCGTATTGTTGGAACTCCTATCTCGACTGGTAACATTGCTTCCGTTCCGTAGCAGAGTAAGAAAGGTGTTTCTCCGGTAACTGAGTGTGGGGTTGTTCGATAAGCCCATAGCACTTTGGGGAGTTCGTCTACCCATGCTCCTTTAGCATCATCTAGCTTTTTTTTCAATCCTTGCAAGATGTTTCGATTCATGTTTTCAGTCTGACCATTGGACTGTGGATGAGCTACAGAAGTGAATCTCAAATCAATTGAAAGATTCGCACAAAAGCTTCGGAAATTGCTGTTGTCAAACTGTTTTCCGTTATCAACCACCAAAGCTCTTGGCACTCCGAAACGGCAGACGACATTTTTCCAAAAAAAGTCCTCACATTTGGCTGAAGTAATGGTAGCCAGAGATTCTGCTTCGGTCCACTTGGTGAAGTAGTCTATCGCTACAATCACAAATCGTCGTTGTCCGGACGCCATGGGAAAAGGTCCCAGGAGATCCATTCCCCATATAGCAAAAGGGATGGGAGAAACAATCGCAGTTAAAGGAGCAACCGGTGTGTGAGAGACCGGTGCGAACCTCTGACATCTATCGCATCTTCGTGTGAAGTCGATCGCATCCTTCTGCATCGTAGGCCAGTAATATCCTTGTCTTAGGATTTTCTGTGCTAATGTTCTTCCTCCAAGATGTTGGCCACATATCCCTTCATGAACTTCTTGTAATGCGTAGAGGGATTCTGATGGACGCAGGCATCTGAGGTATGGAAGGCTGAACGATTTCTTGTATAAAGTACCTTCCACTATGGCGTATCGCGCAGCTTTGATACGAAGATTTCTGGCCTCGCGTCTTGTACTTGGTAATTCGCCTGTGGACAGGTATTTCATGATTGTGTCCATCCAGCAAGGTTCTTGATCTATTACTTCAATGTTAGCTTGAGAACCGATACTGCGGTCTTTGAGGAACTCAAGGTAGACCGGTCGTCGGACATCAATTTCTTCAATGGAAGCGAGCCTTGATAATGCATCTGCCTGAGCATTCTGATCCCTTGGAATCTGGCGAATGGTGAAGTTTTGAAACTTCACCGCTGTTGTTTTAACTAAGTCGAGATATTGAGCCATTCTTTCATCTCTGGCTTCATAATCTCCCAAGACGTGATTGACCACCAGTTGGGAATCACTGTGAACTGATAAGGAGTCCACCTTTAAGGCGTGTGCTAACCTTATCCCCGCAAGAAGGGCCTCATACTCTGCTTCGTTATTCGAGGCTTGGAAGCCGAAGCGAAGTGCGTATTCGATGGTAAATCCTTCTGGACTTATAAGAATAATCCCCGCTCCGCTACTGCCAATAGCTGAAGAACCATCTACATAAAGATTCCAGGGATCCGAAACTTCGGAAATTAGTAATTGAGGAGGGTCTTCAGGCAGTGTACACTCTACAATGAAGTCTGCCAAGGCTTGAGCTTTGATTGCCGTGCGAGGCTGGTATTGGATGTCGAATTCACCCAACTCTACGGACCAATTGACTAGTCTTCCTGAAGCCTCTGGGCTCAGTAAAACTTTTCTAAGTGGTTGGTCTGTCAGTACAATAATAGTATGAGACTGGAAGTATGGTCGAAGACGCCTGGCCGATATGATAAGGGCTAGTGCGATCTTGTCGATCTTTAGGTATCTGGTCTCTACATCTTGCAAGACTTTGCTAATGTAGTAGATGGGTTTCTGAACTCCATCTTCCTCTTTAATTAAAACAGTACTGACTGCGACGTCTGTGACTGAAAGGTTTAGGAATAAGTCTTCACCTGAAAGTGGTTTTGACAGTAGGGGTGGAGAACTTAAATAAGTCTTGAGTTCCTCAAACGACTCCTGGCAGTCGTCTGTCCAAGTAAAACTTTTTGCTCTTCTGATGGCTTTGAAGAATGGCAAGCACCGTTCAGCTGATCGGGCCATGAACCTTCCCAAGGCTGCAACCCTTCCTGTCAACTCTTGTACTTGCTTGACTGTTTTTGGGGACGTCATGCTTTGGATAGCTTGGATCTTCTCTGGGTTCGCTTCGATCCCCCGTTGAGAAACTATAAATCCCAAAAACTTTCCTGATGCGACTCCGAAAGCGCACTTGAGTGGATTTAGCTTCATTCTATACTTTCGAAGGATGTCAAAAGTTTCTTTCAAGTCTTTGGCATGGAATTCAGATTTTATGCTTTTGACGAGCATATCGTCGACATAAACTTCCATGTTCTTCCCAATCAAGTCTCGAAATATCATGTTCACCAGACGCTGGTACGTTGCTCCGGCATTCTTGAGTCCAAAGGGCATCACTTTGTAGCAGTATAATCCTCTCTCTGTGATGAACGAAGTTTTGGAGACGTCGTCTTTGTGCATCATAATCTGGTTATAACCAGAATATGCGTCCATGAAACTAAGCAGTTCATGGCCCGACGTAGAATCGATAAGAAGATCTATTCTTGGGAGCGGGTAGCTATCCTTCGGGCACGCTTTGTTGAGATCCGTGTAATCGATACATATTCGCCATCTCTCGCCTGATTTAGGAACCATGACTACGTTGGCAATCCAATCTGGGTAGTGGACCTCTTCAATGAAGTTGGCCGTTAGGAGTTTATCTACTTCTCCTTCAATCTTTTCTTGTCTCTCTGGCGCAAAAGTCCTTTTCTTCTGCTTGACAGGTTTTTTGAATGGATCAACATTCAGCCTATGGGTAATAACTTCAGGATCAATCCCCGGCATATCTGCAGCTGTCCATGCGAAGATGTCCGCATAGGTTCTTAGCAGGTTCACCAACTCGAGTTTGGTGTTTTCCTTAAGATTTGAACCAATCCGAACTGTCTTGCTTTCTTCTCCGGGATATACTTCGATGCTGATAAGGTCTTCAACAGGTTCTCCCCTTTGTATCTTTGTATCTTCCCGAAGGTCTTCTATAATGAGTGCTTCTTTGCTTTTTGATCGGCATGAAGTTACGTAGCACTGACGAGCTGTAGTTTGGTCGCCTTTGACCTCTCCAATCCCTTGCTCCGTGGGGAATTTCATTTTGAGGTGATAAGTTGACACTACAGCTTGAAACTGATTGAGTGCTGGTCGTCCCAATATTGCGTTGTATGCTGAGGGGACCTTTACCACCACAAAATCGAGCATGAAGTTGGCTTGTGTCGGAGGTGTGCCGAGTGTAACCGGGAGCGTGATAATTCCTTCGACTGCAACTGGATGATTGGAAAATCCATACAACGGTGTATCCATCTTTCGGAGACGGTCCGTTGGTATGTTCATCTTCTTGAACGCGTCGTAAAACAAGACTTCTGCGGAGCTTCCGTTATCGACCAAGACACGTTTCACATCGAAATTTCCTGCCTTTATCGTGATGACTAACGGATCGTCGTGAGGGGTCTTTACCTCCTTTAAATCTTCATCGGAGAAGGTTATCACCGGTGCGGGTATTGACTTATGTTTCTTATTTGGGGGGTGACTTGTTATGCACACTTCTCTGGCATATGCTTTCCGAGCTTGTCCTGATGAGCCTCCTGCGGCTAAACCTCCAGATATAGTGTTGATTATACCCGCATTCTCTTCTCGATCGGCTCTGTTTTCTTCTACCGGTGGGGTTTGCTGTCGACCTTCTCTTGGAGCTATGAACTTTTTCAATTGGCCACGCTTGATAAGAGCTTCAATTGCTGCTTTAAGTGTCCCGCAATTATCGGTTGTGTGGCCATGATCTTTGTGGAAGTGACACCATAAATCCTTGTTTCTTTTATTCGGTCGGGATCTCAACTTGTCCGGCCACTGGAGAGATTGGCTGTCTTTGATCTCATGGAGGATCTGTGATGGCTTGGAATTGAGGGGCGTCCAGTTTTCTGTAGCAAACTGGTTCCGCGGACCTCGTTCTTCACGCTTAGATTTTTTTCCCCCTGAGGAGTTATCTCTCGAGATCTTTTCTTCTTGTCCTCCTTCTCTTCTCCATGTCGCCCTCTGTGAGTTTCCAGGTATTCTTCAGCTTGAATATATTTGTTTGCCTTCTCAAGTAGGGCTCTCATATTGCCTGGAGGACTTTTGTTTACGGAGAAGGCAAACTTGGATGTCGGACGAAGACCGCGGAGAAAGGCGGTGTATTTCACAGACTCGTCTAGATTATCGATCTCGAGAGTTGCTGCATTGAACCGTCCGACAAAGCCTGCCAAAGACTCGTTTTTCTCTTGCACAATGTTTAGTAAACTCGCCGAATTCTTCCTTATGGAGCGAGTAATTACAAAGTGTTTTTGGAAGAGATCCGATAATTGGCTAAAGGAGTGGACGGATCTTGGTTGAAGAGACTTAAACCATGCATGCGCGGCTTTTCTGAGAGTAGTGGGAAAAGCTCTACACATGACGGCATCTGAAACTTGGAGGAGTAGCATGTTGGTTTCAAATTGATACACATGTTCTCCTGGATCTCCAGTCCCGTCGTAATGGTCACATTGAGGCATTCGAAAGTTTGGAGGTAACTTAGCTTTCTCAATCGCGTCGGACAAAGGATATCCAGATTCGTCCCTTGGGAGAGATCGTTCTGGGGAACGATATCTTGATACCACCTTCCAGGGATCTCGTTCTTGGGAACGATACTCAGGCGTCGCCTTCCTGTGGACAGATCTTCGAGGGGTTTCAGCTCGGGCGACTCGTCTGGGAGAGGAGTTGGTACTTCCTTTGACTGATGGATCCCGTCGATAGCATGATCCACTCCTGGTCCTATGATCTCCGTTTTTAACTCTGGGATCATAAGTTGGATCGGCCGTTGATTGATACTTGCGGCCGTAGCTTGATCTGGAGGTGAGGCGAAGACGAAGGTCGCTAGGATCAAGATGGGAATGGTGAGTGGACTGTGGAGCCGCCACCCTGTCCAGCTTTTGTTGAAGAGTGTTTACAACATCCTTCAGTTCGTGGATTTCCTTGGTAAGGTTATCATGTGGTGTTTTGAACAGCTGACGGTTCAAGCGATGGCGAAGGTCACCGTTTTTCAGAGTAGACGTTGGAGATTTGTTTCTCCGGGGTCTAGCTTCTGATTCGGGAGTAGCAGATGTTACGTTGACGTAATTATCTTCGGAAGAACTGGTGTGACGACGACGCAGAGGGGTCGAGCGCTGATCATGAGAATGACCTGGTCGATGAGAGTCGTCAGTTCGTGCATGATGATTCTGTGAAGAGTCATCGGAAGAAGAGTGGTTAGCCATGTTCCCTGTAGGGTCCCACGGATGGCGCCAATCTGTTGCGGCTAAAAACTGGATCGGGAACAGCACCAGAAATCAGGCCTGCAAAAGAGAACACGGAGTTACCGCCGGGTGGGGTTCCGGCGGAACGCTCCGATGCTTAAGTCAGAGAAGGCTAACGATGTAGAACTCTGAAGAAGCAGTAAAGACACAATGTGTATATGTGTGAGCTTAGGTTTACCTGAGGGGTATGACCCCTTTATATAGTGGTAGGAGGTGGAATCCTAGTGAGACTGAGCTTTGACCAACTCTAATCAGAATCCAATTAGGATCTTAGAAGATCCTTATGTCAATCTGAGCTGATAGAGTCAGAGTCTTTTTAGGATTCTGTCTGATGACCGATATGGTAAGTGCCATATCGGTAGTGAGTCGGTACGGGTTACTCGTCATGACCGCCACGTGTCGTCCGTAGATTGGAGGGGTATTTTTAGCTATATCAGCTGCCAAGGAAGGCCTCTGTGGCATTGCCATGGAAGCTTGTTATCCAGTTGTTTGAAGTACTGAAATAATCTGGTTTCCCCTAATAAGGCCTCACCATGGATCTTGCTTCTGCACGTTGGTCTGGAGAGGTGATTTGTCTGGTTGCAGTGAACTTTTGGTTTTAGGAATTAAACCTCGATCTACACAGTAATAATAACATGGTGGTTATTTTCCTGTTTATAATTAGACTTTGTGATCAGCTACAATTTCAGTCATTTTTCAATTGAAGTAAGTTGTTTTCACTTTCCAACCACATAACTTGTGTTAGAAATTAAATTAGGGTGGGTTAATGCGAAACCCTCCACAGCTCAAGACAATATGCCAAAAGGAAAAAGAAGAACCGCAACCCCTTGGTGCAAGCCCATATGGAAGAACACGACTCCTCGAATAGCTTTAGTGCTTCGATAGTATGCCATGAAAAGCCGAGAACTAAGAATATATCGAAAATACGAGGAATCATCACCATTGACAGATGTGTGTTGTGCCAACACATCAAGAGTCTATGAATCAGCTTTCCTTTCTCTGCCCTACGAAACTCCTATCTGAAAGATTGTGCTCGCTCGTAATCAAATCTCGGTTGCTCCAAAGTTATCAGAGACTAAACTGACTCAGCTTGCTAAAATTTACAATGGATCAACTTGTCTAGCTCGACTAGAAGTCTTGCACTGCCTGCTACGTACTGTTTACTACATTGGGAGTGAAAGGAATACTCGATTTTTTGTCACTCTTGTCAAAATCGAGAGTATTCATGTTGTCAATAACAACGTGATTCAAGCAAATTTAATGCAGCGGAAGGTACAACAAACGCAAGAGCATATGACTCTCTGTACATGGGATCTCTTTGCAGCACAATCTACTACCCACGTTAATGTGAAAGTAATCAACTAATAATTGTATTGGACAAGAATGGTGGTGGCAGTTTAAGTCGTCAATTAATAATTTAGTTTTTCTTTTGTCGATCTCCACCTTTTGCCACTCTTCACTGTAATCCGCTACTCGTCGTGCAAGGGACTCTAAAACTACTTGCTACCGCGTACAAGCAATGCAGGTGCAGCACAATGAACACGACGTTCGATTTCCTTGGAACACGACGTTCGCTTTCCTTCTGTCGAACATATGGCACCATAGGAACCAGCTAGTTATCCTCAAGAAGAAGTTCCCTAACTCGCAAACTATTATTCATGAGGCAAACACCCAGGCACGTGACTACATCTTCTGCAAAAACCTGAACCTTAAGACTACTCCTCGAACCATGATCACTGTAGGGTGGAAGCCCCCTCCTCCTCAATGGCTTAAGATTAATACGGACGGAAGCACAAACCCAGCTCGTGCTAACGGCGGTGCTGCCGCTATTATTAGAGACCACGATGGGTCTTGGGTAAAGGGTTGTTCTCGCCGCTTACACTACACTGATAGCCTTTCGGCGGAATGGTGGGCAGTCCGCGACGGCCTTGCTCTTGCATGGGAGATGGAATGCCGACAATTTCTTTTAGAAGTTGACAACATGAATGTAGTTGAAATGCTTAATTCTGATAAACCCCCTCCCCCTCTAATGGAAACTTTGATTATGGACTGCAGGGCACTCTTTAAGCGATCCTGGCATGTTTCTATTTTCCATGGGTTCCGGGAAACAAACTTTTGTGCGGATTATATGGCTAAATAGACAGACGGTGGATCAGTGTACTGATTTCCAGCTATGGGAACATGCGCCGATCTTTTTGTCACCAAACCTGTATTTTGATAGTAATGGGAGAGTCACCCCACGTTGTGTGACTCAAACGATTGCTTAGTTAAACAAATTTCTCTTGTTTCTCAAAAAAAAAAAAAAGGTGCAGCACAATGAATGGTGGTTGACATAATGCACTTTAAAGTGTCGCTGAAAAGTTTTTGCTCGAAATGAAAGGTGTTGATTAAGTTCCAATAGTTCGGAAGCCAACGGTGTAAAACATTATAGTATCTTAAATTAAAGTACTTTTTAACCAATTAAAAGCTAACGGATTTGGCTTTTAAATACCTATACACTATAGATAGCATTTAGTGTTTAATTGACCCAGTTTTAGTTAATATCTAGTTTTTTTTTTGTTAGTATTTTCTTCTTCCAAATTCTAGAAATAGACTCTATAATAAACTGGGCCATACATATTATAGAGGCCAGGGTCAAGTGAACGGCCCAAAAAGTTATCAAACCGATTTATCGATTACACGAAGGTGAACCTTTCACTCCAATTTAGGGGTACAACTCGAATGGATTGGGTTTTTACCAAATGGGTTGGGTTTTTACCCAACTAAAAAAAAATCGATGTATTTTAAAAGCCCAACAAGCTTTAATCAAAGAAAAGATTGAATAAATTGACTTGACTTGGGTTGGGCTGAGTGGGCTTTTTTGGGTTTAAATGGGTTGATCAAAATGGAATAAATTTATTTTTATTTAAGTAAAAAGTGGAATAGTGGTGGATGGCTACCAGGGACCATGGAGCTGCCAACAGCGGTGGCGACAACCCGTAATAGCGGTGGTGGTTGGCGGCGATGGCAGTGGTCGGAGTTAGTTTTTATTGCCAATATAATACATGAGCTAAGAAGTGAAAAAAAGAAGAAGAAGGAAAAAAGGAGGGGGGTGGTTGGGAGGGGGGGGGGGGGGATTTATCATTTTAGTTGTCTATTACGGGTTGTTAGATATTTAATGTTATACTTTGGAACCACAGTGTTGTCATTTGAAAGTGCCTTTTGTTGCATAATTAAGTATGTTTTTTTGCTTAATAATAAAAATGTATTATTAATATTTAACAAGGTCGTCCGGCTACATTGTAATTAATATATTACATATTTCCAAAATGCAAAATTAGTTGTCTAGCTACATGCTGGTTGCAGTTAATATACGTTTAGCTTTTCTTTTTTTAACATAGTTTTATTTGTTGAGGTGGCGTATGTGTGGATAGTTTATTCGTAATGTGTTATGTTGTGTAATTAGACACGTTGTACATTGTTCGTGTTAATAGCTAGTATCTTGGTTAGGTTAAGGGCGTGCCAATCCTTTGTACGTCTACGTGTTGGAAGAATTGCTTTGATAATGAAGCCGGTCATAATTTATCACCCTCGATTTTGGAAAGAGGGCTGACTATGTGTTGCTCCTCGCTTGATATTTCGCTATAGAGAGCGCGGTATTCTGCAATTTTCTTTTTGCTTTATATTTCCTCTTCCTTGGATTCCAGTTTAGTAATAATATATGATTGGTAGGGTAGGGGTATCTACAAAACCCAACCCCCCACCACCACCAAAACACGCTGATGGTGCGGGAAAAAAGGGACTTTTATTTAAGTTATAAAGTTTGTGATCATAGTATGATCACAATTCCGTTGTAGTCTAGTTGGTTAGGATACTCGGCTCTCACCCGAGAGACCCGGGTTCAAGTCCCGGCAACGGAAACTTTTTCATTTTAGCCCGATTGGTCAACGCAACTTTTTTCATTTGAACAATCGGTCAAACCAGTATTTACTTTTGGCGGGAAAGAAAAAAGGCCGCGGCCTTTCTGTAATTGAACGCCCTTTAATTTTCCCTGAGTACCCGCTTTATTTGTCGCTATTCCCCATAAATATTTGTTGCTATTTTTTTCTCGTTAAAAGAACCGTCAGGAACGCTTCTCACTACAGCAACAGAAATATATTCTCTTAAAGCATTCTTATTTTTGCTTTTCCGCTCGACAAATCGGTGATTTAACTGAGACGATTAAAAAAAAAAAAATCTTTAGCGACATACTTTGAACCCTGCCATTAGTGGCACTTTTTGACCTTTCACATCCAGTGGGGGTCAGTGGCAACGTGCGTAAGTGAAAAACACACTGAATAACTGGGGCTTTGCAATTTCTCGGCAATCGCAGAGCAATCGGCAAGATGGAGACACGAAGAAGAGGCAACAACAGGGGAATCGAAGAGAACACCATGGCAATCCTCGACACCGCCGGTTTCAGTAATATCACTCAAGACGTCAACGACGACCGTAAGTTTGTCTGCTCGCTCCCTTTTGAGTGTTTGGAAAATCGTAAGATATCGAATTCGAATTGCAATCCCACGTCAAACAAGTGTCGCTTGGCATGTCAAATGAATGCGCACAGTCACTTGTTAAATGTACAATCTGTATCCTATGATCGCAAAAAGCCAAAAGGGGAAGCCCTGAGCTAGTATTGTATAGTGTATAATTGCATACGCATTTTCTGTTACTTCATGATTTCCAGGGTTCTGTTTCTGATGAGTTTTTGTTTTGCAGGACTCGCTTTTCTCGAAGCGGTTCGATCGGCTTCGATTGTGCCGGAAAATGGCTCTGCTCCAACGAAGTACTAAACCCCAGCTCTGTGTTTGTGTGTACTTTCTGTCAGTTTTTTTGTAATGTTTGCCTTCTTTGACTTTTTGCGAGTTACTACAATGGAGTTTGAATATGCAAGCGTAGATTTTCTTGTTCTTTTCATGCTTATGCGATCTAAAATTAGGGGATGCTTACAAGTTACAACTACCCAATTAACGGTTCTCAGATATACAGTTGTCTATTCTCTTGAGAGTCGCTCCCGTACTTATGACGAGGAATGATTGAGTTCAGATCAATGCTTTGATGCTCAACTGCTCAAGTCATATCATAGAAACTAGCAATAGGTCAAAGGGGACAAAGATTTATGGAAACAGGAGTACTTGACTAGCAGATTCCTATATAATTGGCATTGATTTGAAAGTAGTTAAGGTATTTTGCCAGTTCTGTCCATCTATGCACTGGTCCAATAAATCTCATTGAAATATTTATGATAATTAGGTATTCACCCAATTGTTAAGCAGTGTAAAGCTAAGGTTTTGCATTTCCTTTTTTATTCCATTTTAAGCAGTGTAAACCCAATTGCTAAGGTTTTGCCCGTATTGAGGTTATGGTGTCACCCAGTTTAGCTCCTGGTCTTCATTATTTAACTAGATGATTGACATTAATTTGAGATACATTCAAGAATTTTGCCAGTTATATGATCTGTCCTAGTATGTATGTTAAAATCAACAGTGGCTGATCCCTGTCTATATTTCTGATCTATCCTGCTCAAATCATATGATCGTTACATGTTGACCTGATTGCACATCGCCCATTCTATTAGAGCTGATTAACTGTATCATTTTTGTATGATGTGTTGAGGGATCCGTAGCACAATGTTTGAGGCTATTTTCCAAATCCTGAAGGATGAGGATTCACTAGAGTTAATAATGGCAAGCTATCAGCTTCTAAATGAGTTAGATAAGGTATTGAATTGCTTTGATACTTTATAGTATACAGATCCAGGTGCTTAACTTTGAGCATCTTTCTCATGGGTGAACATCCTTTCCATTATAGCGCTTCCCTAGGGTTTATCTATCCAATAAGGAAAAGTCAGAATTAGAATCGCCTTCCACTGCTCCAGTTGAAGTAGTTGTGGTTCAAGAGGTATAATCTCCATATCTCATTTTTACTTCCGCCTCCGTCATTATATTCATTCTTACTTGCAGCTTGTTGTCTCTTCTGGTGATCATGGCTACCTTTGGCAACCCAGGCGTGGTCTCCATTCTCGGATGCTTGTAGTGGGAGGGAAGAAGCTGATAAGAATTCTGGCAGATCACTTGACCCTGCTGTGAGTTGGGTCTACTGTATTGCTCCATTGCAGTACCCTTTGATGGCAGTTCCTTGCTAATAGACAATTATACACTGCTTGATTTATGTTCTTGTTAGGTGTTTCACATACTTTGCACTTACGATCCCATTAATAGATGGCGTTTTCAGTTCTTGTTTCTCAACATATTCGAATGGTATATGTAGCTTAACCTTTTCAATATCTCTCCTTATCAAACTATTGTGGCAACATCAGGGTTTTCATCTTTTAATACAAGATCTTGCTAAAGTTGCTGATGAAGCAAAGTCTGACGCATCAGAATCAAAGGTTATTTTGCTTTCAAGTCATGCAACAGTCTTTATTGTGGATGCACTAAAAGTCTGACATGTGTGTATCTATGTTATGCACTTTGATGTAACCTCATCAAAGCAAGCTATGTAATAACTTTGGGCTGGCCTGTTACTAGAGACAAAAAAGACAAAAAGCAAGGGCTGATTGTTAAATATTTATGGGCTAAATCAAGTGCATCTTTCCAGATGCAACCATTCCAGCTGTGTGAAAGTTTATGGCCTTGTAAAGATTTCTCTATTGTCTCTTATGACGTACGTGTTCACGGTTGTTACTGAACCAAATCGAAACTTATTGTCTGAACTATGTTTATGTTAAAAATTGTTTCAAGTGCTTTTGTAATACACCAAAGTACTTTCTTTTGATGCCAGTGTCGCAAAAAAAAATCTTTTCTTAAGACGTATTAATTTTTCTCAGTGCTTCATGGTAATCAATTCTTTGTGGAGCAAGTGCAAGAACATGAAAACAAGACTCTGAAGATACGCAAGATTCAGAGCATTGGCTACAGCCATATGTATCGGAGTGTATAGCATATAAGTTATGTAAATGCATCTGGATTAATGACTGCATATATGCTTCTGCTAAAATGTTTTTTGATTTGTACTGCGCTTGTTCTGAATTACCATAGGTCATTACTGAAAGAAGTACTGTCCGAGCACAAATGACAATGTTCCTTTTTTTTGTTTCAAAAGGTCACAAAAAAACACATTATTATTTGTGGCGCACCTTGGCTGTTTGTTGTTCTGCAGTTGCGCCACAATTTGCGAAATTGGGAACTGATATTAACCAGGCCTACTCTGCATTGACCACCAATTTGCCGAATTTCGAACTCTATAATCTTATTTGTAGTTCTGCTTTTTATGTGCACAAATGGAGTTGTAATCATTTGGAAGTTTTCTGGTTTTTCTTCACTTCTTCTCTCTTCACATGCTCTAGAAACAGTTGGCTATGAATCATGTTTTCCTTCTCTATCTGGGGCCACTTGGGGTAGAAGACACTGTCATGCCTTGGCCAAAAATAATCTCTTCAATGCATGTGGTTTTTTGTTGCAAGGACATGCTAGGGGTGTTGTTACAAATGCAGAGCATTCATGTTCTCTTGGATAAAAAATTCATGGTTTTGATTTTTCCTTGATTCTGTTGTAGATGCTGAGAAACATGCTACTACTTCAGTATCTTGTCCGTGTTCTTGAAGGAGACTTTATACCACGTAACTTTGCGTTCAAAGGTATAATCTCCTTCTGCAACTTCTTATGCTTGTGAATAGCTTTGCACCAGTGGGTTGTGTTCTCTCAATTTTCTTAATAGTTCATTATTTCTATTGCAGAAAACACAAACTGGCCACTTCTGAGGGAATCATTGCCGAACATGCTTCTGGTATGGTTTTGATTGATTTTTGCTCTTTTTTATCTTAGTATATGGATCATAGCTAATCTCGTACATCCTTCTATCTGTGTATAAGAAATCAAAGGCGGGGCCCGGCGCTAGCCCGTTTGTTCAACCTCACAAGAACAATATTTTGTTTCATTTTGCAGGGATCAAGAAAAATAATATATAAAGGTTTAATCAAGGATTGCCTATCCGTCATGTGTGAAATATCTCAGTTTCATACTGAATCTAGTGATGATATGAAAGGTCCAGAGAAGGCTTCATGCGTATTGAATGGTTATGGTTCTGCTGTTGCCATTGCTTTACCTGAAGTAGAAAAGTGTACATGTACTGCCATTCAGAAGCTCCTTTTGATGGTAAATCATGAGCACTCCTTCATTCTTGGATTTCTTTTATCTTTTGCATTTCTGACTACATTTTTGGAGCATAGATCATGGATCTAGATGCATCAAAGAAGATAGCAGACTTGCAAGGCCTTACCACTAGAGCTGATGGTGTGAGGTATCTGCCTCTTTTCCTTGCTCTGACTAATTATCTACTAATTATATTTTGAGGGTTAAATATCATTGGGTTGAGAAATATTAGTGCAACTTCATTTGGTGCAGAACCCCCGCAGCAGAGATAATTCTGGATGAACTAACTTACAACATAGACTCACTTTCCCCATTTTTTCAGGTAGGTACCAAAAAGTTTTGACCGTCTTTCTACATGTGTCAGGTCCTTTTACTGTTCTCTGAGTGCCTTTGATCACTATTAACAAATCTGTTATTGTTAGCTGTTCGCTTGCTAAACTAATTTACTGCTGTTAGAACATATATTATGCATTTTAGATGATTGTTGCTGGAGTTTGCAGATTACGTTTGCAATGCTTATGTCTTTAGTTTCTGGTGTGTTACTTTACATGGGAACAATATATGGTGGAAAGGTTAGCTTATGACTTATGAGAGAATGTTTGTAGGTTTTTGATGAACCTAAATGGAAGCTGGAAATTATTTTGCAGTATTTTCGGAAGTACATTGCTAAGGTACTTATCTCCAAATCTTGGTTTATTAGTTCCTAAATTTGGAAATATTTTTATAACGTGATCTTTTACCTTTTGGTGAAGTTTAACCAAAAATTGTGGTTATAACTTGGTCTTTGTGAGCATGTGTTTTCTTTTTTCCAATATATATATAAAACCAACACAGAAGAAACTATGAAATGACTGGTTATTTTATTTTTCATATACGATGTCTTCAAACTCTGCTGCAAAGCAGCATAAATGATATTACTAATAGGCAGAGCGGGATAACCCATACAAAGTACACAAAAACCATGTGAGGTAATACGTCATAGGCTATCTTTAAGCAAACGAATCAAATATAATAATTAGAATAAAAAATCTGAGAGAGGGAGATCTCATTACTGCCTAAGGATTGAGTCGATTAATGAGAACATCAGAAAGTGACTAGAAAATACGGTGAAGAAAAAGATGTTCTTTTTCAATTTTGAGCTACAGACTGAATGATGAGAATCTTTTCAACTTATCACAAGTTGCTGGAATTAAAATGGGGCATCTATAATATAAAGAAGCTCATTCTTCCTCCTTGGGGGCTGTGGTGCTAAGAACATGTAAATTTCCAAAGAGGATATAGAATTGAATCACTGGAAGCAGAGCTGGTTCTGATCTTTTGCTTACCATCGTCTTTACTTTGAGGTAACCAGGAGCTTATCGGTCTTTGTCATGGACTGTGATTGAGATTTTACGGTGACTCTGAGAGAAGTCTGCAGTCTGCTGTGATGCTGGAGGCATGTTAGAGTGCCAGGAGGTGTATGCTTCACGTGGTATATATGGCAGGAAATAACTAGACGGACTTTAAGGCTAGAGCATAGTTATCTAGTTCCTTCCCCACCCCCATCCCCAGCGTCCCTTGTACTATACCCACAACCTGAAACCTGCTACTCTGGCATACTGGTTTTCCAAATCTAGTGAACCGAATTTCGGTGTACCAAATTTTAGCACAATGGTGTTATAGTAAATTTAGTGTGGAAAAACCTATGTTACATGGACTCTTCGGTTTGCGTGAAGTACCCGTGTCGGACACTCGACACTTGGACATGGGTATGGGATATGTGTCCGACACATCTCATAGGATATGCCATTATGATACTATCTTGTAGTCTTTTGTTTAATTAGTTATTGCTTTGAGACGAGACAAATTGTCAATTAAAACCAAATGCATCACATAAAACATCTTTTTGATTTTGAAATAACTAAAAAGCAATAACAAATATGAACATTTTGCCGTGTCCCCGTGTCTTGTGTTTTCAAAATTAGACGAATCCGACACTTGGACACGTATCCGATTTTAGAACACTCGTACCGAGTCCATGTAACATAGGAAAAAACTGGAAAAAACCTATGAATAGATGTTAACTCTCTCTTCTTCCCCCTCACATTTCTTGGCAAGCAAAGTGATGTAACTCGTATATCCTGCCTAGGATTTATCAATAAGGTGGGCAAAGTTTTATGTCAATGGAAAAGAGTTCCAAAATTAAGGTGCGCAAAGCTTTAAAGAAATCTAGTTTTTCTATTTTTTCCAATGATTACATAGATATTAGGACCATTAACAAAAAGAGAATAAAACACGAGTGGGCAAGTGCCAATTCTAGTGCCCATCTATCCTCACTGCTCTTCCTCCCTCGCGTACTCATTCTGAGTATTCTTGTTTCTAGCTTAAGGAGGATCATTCGAGGTCGGCAGTGGCTTTCGTAGTTTTTGTTTAAGTCAAAGATGCCAAACAACTCAAAGGACAAAAAAAGAGCAAATAAAACGGTTTGAGGCAGAGTACAGTTCCCTTGGATTTACCAAAGTTTATAGCTCTTAAATATGTTATTGGTAAACATAAACGTTGTCCCCCGTAGCAAACTCCAAGTAGTTCGGAACACAGCTTAAAGCATTAAGCATTGGGCCAAGCAATACGTGCTGTGAAGACTTGCAATTTTTTTCTTTCTTATTTTGAGTTCTCCATCCTTGTCGTACCAAAGAAATGGTACTTTACATGGCCAGATAACCCTAGAGAGCACCACTAGGTGTCAAGTGTGAAATCAAAAATCTGGTGAGGCTCTTTCCATCTTGACAAAACTGAAATGCCTGTAGTTCCAATTTTTGCCTACATTTTTTTTTGGCTAATTATCAAACGAGATGGGACACTAATAGCTTTCTCATGCAATAAGTTGTATATCAATGGTTGGTGGATCGACAGAAATATGTATTTAGCAGGAAATGTGGAAGTACTCTTGCCTAACATGTGCAACTAGTTGATCTTTTCACATCTCTCGTCTTCCTTTTTTAGTTCCTTGAACTTCCTTTATATCTCATGAACAAGGGTAGCAGTGCCCATATTTGATGGTGTAAGTGTTAGGACCATATTGGTCACACTGCGAAGTAGCTCTTAAAAGCTACCTCCAGAGCTAGTTTACGCATATTATATAGCCTACTAAATAGAGGACGCCAGAGTTCCCCTTTAATGACATGTGGCGAAAGCATGAATCAGGACAAAGATACGGAGAGGAGGTCTGATAAAATGGTATGTAATAAAATGTATACAAGAGTTGGGGTGGAGATATTATATAGTGCGGAACACGTGCATCACATTGGTAGAGGGCTTTCTGTATGTTCGCTACCTCCAAATCAGAAATACATAAACGTACAAGTATACCATCATGCCACGATAAATGATTTCAAGAAGGATAAGCAGTACATAACATTATAGGCTGTGTCTTCAAATATAGGATAAAGTTCATTATGTCTGCTGATTTAGAGAAAAAAACTGCACTTCATTGCCTTTTGTGTATTGGTGATTCTTGAAGGTTGAAAACTATCCAAAGCTTTAAGTATTTCTTCGTCCGTAACACGAAGGCAACCTGCAACTAGTGACAACATAAAAATCTTAAAGTTCAATACTGTGACTTTGAAGAATGGAGCAGATGAACTTTCTTGCTTCTTGTAACATTCTGAAAAACGTTTCATTTTTCTGCAAATAGTTATAATTATGCCAACAGGGTGTATGGCTTGAATGATCACATGTACCTCCAAATAGGTAATAAACTTGAAGCGACAACATCCGTTAAAGTAGCCTTACTCCACCATATGGAAGAAGTGTAAACTGAAACTACTACCTTCAGCGAAGGAAGAGATGATCGAACGTTTGGTCTTTTACAATATACAAGACAAACACTTGATTTATTTGTACTATTTCGTGAAAACTAACTTGCAATGATTTTGGGAGAGTAAATCACCTTAGAAAATTGATTTAGTTCTGAGAGAAGTTTGATTAATAGGAGTAACTTTTTATCCACTTTGCTCCTGTGCCATGGACGAAGGAAGAAATAGTGATAGCATATCAAATGAATTAGAGACAGAATCAGAGGAATCAACAAGCCCATGTTCCCCCTCAATTTCAGATTGCCTGGCTTAGCTGCATCCGTTTTTACTTGAAACTTTAATTGTGTCAGCAAGTCCCAGTAACGACCTGAGGCATAGGCTTCTTTTTTTCCATCTATACTGCCAATTAGCCATGTGTAGCCTGTGGGTCCGCTGGCATTTTTATGCGTCAACATGCAGAAAATGGGCCTAAATGTGGTGTTCAACTTTTCTTAGTAATTCTAAATCGGCATATTTCCAATGAATCTTGCAGCCTTCCCTTCGCACAAGGAGGTCAAGTGGTTCAGCAGATGATACAACATTTGGTGGAATTCTGAAGTCCTTTTCAGATAGCAGCAGCACAAAAAGTATCATAAAGAAAATTAGTGGAGAAGTAGCTCAAATACTCTTAGCACATGCTTTCCAGGTGATTAGTCTTATTTCGCATATAGTACTCATTTTTTCGTGTACATTCCGATATCATACTGTAACATTTCTTGTTAAGAAGCTATTGCTTCACTAGTTTCCTAGTTGGCTGTTGCTTATAGTTCTCTTTTCCAAGTTTTCCAGAAACACTAATACAGCTTGTGTCCAAGAAAAAAGGACCAATATTAATAGCTGTTCTACTCTTCCTGCTTTAGTTGATAGATATCATATTTCTCTCCCAGGCTTATTTGTCATTATCATCACGACATTCAGTTGAAGGCGTCTGTGGTTCTGGGGAAGATGTCCAAGATAGCTCCCTTGTGGAAGTTTGCAAGAATATGATAGCTGCTTTTACTTGCCTTAAAAGGACAGATGTGTAAGGCCCAGTAAATTCCTGTGTTATGTTTGCATCAGGAGTTTAATATATGCAGTTCCTCCTTTTTGCTAATAATAGCGGAAGTTGCGAACTTGGTCCTTATAAAGCATCTTCAAGGGACATTTCTTCTCGAATGTATTTACTCGTATTCCTTACCTTCTGATTCTATTTAGTTGAGTTTTAAGTTCATGTGCTGTGATGGCGTGGTGCAGGCATACGGAGATTTTGCCTCTCGGAAAGGAAGCACTGTTTACAGCAGCAACCATCCTCGCAACAAAATCGTAGCCCTAGCATAAAGCATAGATAGTTTTGCAAGAAGCAAATCCCTTCCATTGCTGCTTACCGAGCTGAACATTTTAGGCATGGCACTGCTGCTTTGGGATCTCCCTTCTTTATATCTACAAAGTTTAGGCTCAGATTATGGTTATCTGAGACTAGCCTTATTGTCAAAGCAGTGTTGGTTTTAGCAAGTAATGTTTGTTTTGGGATGGTTGTGCTACCTGCTTCTGAAACCGCACACTTATCCTATGTTGTAGTTACACTACAGAAGCCACTTTGCAAATAGTGATCTAGAGATGCGAACACACACGGTGTTAACGTTCAAAATCCTTTGGTGGAAAAGGTTAATACACTTGGGCTTACTAGTTTGTTGCAGGGCACCCAGAAAATTGGGGGATATTTAGGTCCAGTTTGAAAATAATTTGTTTTTCAGTTTTTTCTTTAGTTTTGTAAATTGAAGAAAAAAACGCGTTTGACACACAGTTTTCGTTTTTTTTTTCCTTCAATTTTTAGAACATAGTTGTTTTTTTTGTTTTTTTTGTTTTTTTTTATTGGAAACAAAAAATCAAAACTGAAAGTGACTTCAAACATACTCAAATTTCGCAACCATGGAACTTGCATGAATTTTCAAGCAATGCCTTTTCACCTTCTATAATTGTACTTGTTGCACAGATCTTCGTGTGGCGGAGCCAAAAACCTTGCTGCCCAGTGGTTACGTAGATATGGGAATTGTGGTGCATCTAGGCTGTACAAAATTTTCAAAGCTAATGCTTAAAACGCCATTGACGAGTTCAATCACCCAAAATTTGCACCAAATAGATAGATAATTAACTGCTAACAAAAATTCAGACGAATGAAACTCAAATTCAATGCCAAACTTATGTGTTGAACACAACTAAGGAAAAACTATCAGCAATTCACCAAAAAGAGAAAAAAATTTTGAACTTTCATTAATTTGCGCATGACCATGAGAACGTCCAGCCTTTGTCTGAAACATGGAGGACAAAATTAGAAGGTCCAAAACTGATAAAAGTCCAAGGCTTCTTTTGAAGGGCAAATTGAATATGTTTGTCACCAATTGGGATGCCCTGTGGAACACAGCAGAAACAACGTTGCTTAAATTTATTCCCAGGCATCTCCGCCCCTGCCTATTGGTCTTCTTGAAACAAGTTTTCACATCTACAACCAAGTATTAGCAAGTTAGGGGGGTAGCATTACATAATTCCTAAAAGTTGGAGACAATAATCCTAGTTTGAAACGCTAATTAACGAGCATTACATAGTTCCTAAAAGTTGGAGACAATAATCCTCCTTGTTTGAAACGCTAATTAACGATAGTCTCTGTGATTCTGTCCACGCTGCACGCATGACATTGTGGTTCAGAGAAAATATCCGAATATCTTCTTGAATCTGGCAATTATAGCCGACTTAACACCCTACTGACTGATACAAGCCAAGCAATCCATTTATTCAAGCCCCTCTGCATGATTTGTATTGCCGGAATCATGCAGGTTTAGTAACATAAATCATGTGGGATGCTTAGCACTGGCAGGTTCATTGGTGGCAGGACTATACTCAATTGGATGGTTGCAATGAGTCAAGCTGCATTGTAACGGGACCGTCGTTTACCAGATTGACCTTCCATCCGTCAGAACATCACAAGTTAGGCCACCACACCACCCAGAACATAGTTAACAACAACTATCAAAATACTAGGTTTAGAGAGCCACACCTTCATCATTGCTCCAAATACTCCATCTATAGCAATAAGACACAGAAAACAAGCAACCGGGTCAGCAAGCAAGAAAGAGAAAACAAGAAATGACTATCTCATTATGTTGAACCCATTCTTAACTCTATTAGGGGGTGAAGCTCGTGATCTCTCTTCTGCGACTATGCTCTCATTCTATGTAATATAGGAACCACCCATGTCAGACTTATGGACTCCTCCACAAAAATCTAAGGATAAACTAGAAGATGGAAAGATATGTTCGCGATCGTAAACTTTTATTGCCATATGAATAGCATCAGATATTCTGCGACAATGAACTCGTTTGGTGAGTTCCAACACTTTAAATTGAACATCACATGACTAAGAAACTTCATGTCTTATCTTATATACGCACTTCTTATACGCACTTTAAAGTTTCCTAAAGATCTGCACATGTAAACATATCGGATTGATAGATTAATCGTGGCAATGAGGCAGTTGCTTCTTAATACTGGACCTTCACGGGTAAGAGAGTCAGGGAGACACTCTTTGGATGCCTTGCTAGATTTCATACTCGATTTGGGCAGTCAGGTTATTTAATTCATTTTGGTTAAGTCAAGCTCAGCTCGTTTACCAATTGAACAAGCGTAAACAAAAGCTATGCTTGGTCGATCATTAGCACTCTATGAATGGCTCTCCCCAAGTACTGAAGGCGCTGATACTAGGAAAGCAGGCGAAGAAGCAGTTTCCATGAACACCTAGAGTAATTGTGACTAGAGCAAACTTTATACAGATTCTTTTATATAATCTTCTGCCATTGCAGTTGCTACGGATGGTGAGACCTAAGCAGCCTTACCCCCAGTTTGTGGACACTGGACAGGCTATTTTTGGATTTTTGAACCCATGGCCTCCAGGTCATAATGAAGTGACCTTACCAGAAACCAATAACACAAAAGCATCTTCCATTCCAAGTGGGACAATTGTCGTGATTCTAACAGTTACTCAGATGGGCACAACCTTTTCAGCAAACTACCCGTATGTGTGTGGAGTGTGTGTGAATATGTATGTACACGCGTGCTTGTGTTACTATTGATATGTAAATATCAAAGTTATAAAGCCTTAGGATCTCTACGGGAAAGGTCATCAGTTCTCTTAAGGGAACTCTCAAGGTACTGACTGCTCAAGATCTTGTAGGGAATAGATTAGGCAACTCCTAAAAACTCATGGTATTACTTTCTCAAGGAAATTCGGAGGGCTGCTTATGTATCAACTGTTGAGCCTCTGCACAATTTAATGCTCTTGTGCAACAACGGAAGCAACAGTTGCAATTATGCTGCATTTTCTTTATGTTTGTTAGGAATCAGTGCTACTTTCAATGTTTAAAATACCTTGCTTGTAAAAAATAAAATCAGTAAAATAAATTAGTCCCAACCAAGAGTTTGCCAAAGAAACCACACCTTTCACTGCATCAGGTCTGTAAGATTTTTCGAACTTTTCAACTAGGGAAGCATAGAAGGGCCTTGCTCTATCAGGTGGCATTGCAACATGAAAATCCGGCTTGTTACCCTTCAGTATCCCATACAACGTAAATTGACTCACTGTACCACCAGACAAACATCATTAGGACTCCATAATGCCACTCGTTTGCTTGAACCCAATACTTAACACTAACACACAATGAAAGATCAAATATCAGCAAAAATGTAAAATAAAAAGTTGTTCCATCATCCATGTACCTAATAGAACCTCATAATTCCTCTGCATAACCTGTCAACACAACCACATTCATATAAAACAACTATTTTAGCAACCGCTGACATGTTATAGAAGCCCCCAAATTCACTTGGTTGGGGCACATTTCTGCCCACATTTTACTATGTAATACCGTTACCATTCCGATGATGGCTAATGGCACTCTTTGTACTATTTCTTTCTGCGCACAATTTGGCAAAGCAATCCAGGGAGTGCCATTAGCCGTTACGGGAGTGCCAATAGGGCCACCCGTTAACATTATCCAAATAATTGTAGATACACACAAACACAAAGAACTTACATTTTGATCCCAGGTCTTTTCTGTCTTTTCATTTGGGAACAATCTCATATTCAACACTTTGCGACAGCTGTCAAGAATTTAAAGCTTTAATACCTAACATCAATGTTGAAGCTATTTTCTTAGGAAATTAAAATCCACAAAAATAAAAATGTCACCAAAGGCATTACAAAGTCTGCAAAGACCTTCACTAACAAAAATAGATTAAAGTGGTAAAATTAAGGGGATCATCTATTTCCACACCCGATTCAGCTTTTCACACTCTCAGTTGTTCCTAAAACTTTACAAGGAACAACGATAAGTTTTTGATCGACCAATGAGGTGTGGACAAGCATACATCAGGGTCGGAATAAACATTCCCAAATCGAAAAAGCCGAGCTTTTTAGCCTGAACGAACAATGATGTACAGAATTGTACCTACTGCATTAGCAACTGTACTAGTCTTGGGCCCTGAAGAAAATATTCCTAGCGTCCATTTTTATTTATTTTTTTCACGAACAATGCTGTACAGAATTGTACCTACTGCATTAGCAACTGTACTAGTCTTGGGCACTGAAGAAAACATTCCTAGCGTCCATTTTTATTTATTTTTTTCAACAGTGTTTTCGCACTAATACAATTTGCGACATGAAATTAATCTTTTAGCGACAAGCGTAGATACATGACAAAAAAGAGGGCGCATTACATACATGTAGTCAGCATCGGAGTCGGCGTCGGAGTCGTGAAGGCCGACGAGGACGAGGAGGCCCGGCCCGATTGCCGACACCGTGCGCCCTTCCACCTGCAATTTGCTATAGCGCGCAGGTGAAGCAGGTTAACAGTACACAAAAGCATTAGAGAGAAAGCGATTGCTTGCTCGGTTTGCTGTTCTGACTGACCTCGACGCTGGCGGAGGCCACTCGCTGAACCACGGCCTTCATTTTCTACCTGATTCTGGCCTTGCTCTTCCTCGCTAGCCAAACACAGCTTTGTGGGCTAATCTGTGCCTTGACTTGAGACTCTGTTTGGCTATAGGTGGATTTGGGTTCATGGAGCGAGCATAGGAGTTGTCTATATAGACCCCTCCAACCCCCCCCCCAGTCATCGGTTCGTCGAGTGGGAGCGGATCGAGAATAAAAGTTGAATACATTTTTTTTATTTTTAAGAATGCGAAACCGCGGAATAAAAGCAGAATTGAGAACAAAAAGTGAAATCAAATTTAGTGATATTTATACGGTAAAAAGAAAATGTAGTGGGAGAGATGGTATCAGACTGATGTCGTGTGACATTTGGGTGTCACCACATGCGAGGCGTAGACAAAAGACTAAGGCACGGCGACTCACGTGAAAATGAGTTTTTGTCTTACTGTTTGGGTGAAATATAAAATACATGATACCGATGATTTTAATCAGGGTTATCTTTGTTAAGGTGTTGCCAAAACGTGATTGCAGAATTTGTGCTCATGTTCCCGTTCTTGCTCTCACACATGAACATGTATATGAATGCCAAAAGTCGTAAATAAAAAAATTTCAATTCCATGTAAACGAACTCCGCAAGAAAAGATTGGAATTAACTCTCCAGACATCCGCCCCTACCTGTGCATTGCATAGAAAAAGCACCAAAACCAACATACGAAACCTAAAACTCTCCAAAAAAAAAACAAAAGAACTTAAAACCTCTAAAACCCTCACACAAAAAAAGGCAAAATGAACTTGAAAATTTATACACATCAATCAATCATGACATATGCATACTGCAATCCTTTCTTTTCTCTCCATGTCTTGGCCCTCTCTTCACTCCAATAGAGCCCATTTTATCCATGGCTAATGAAAATGCTTGGAAGAACTTTTGCTTATCCTTTGCCAGAGCTTGGACCAAAGGCTTGGTTCTTGTATCCAAAGATAGGGCCTGATCAGAGGCTAATAAACCCAATTTGGACTCCAAATTTTGGTAATAAGCGTTGTCAAATGAAAAGGGTGTCGTCACATCAAAAGGTGCTACAACATTGTCATTGCCACCAAAACTTGGGCATGACATCTTGAGGGCCTTTAGGAGTCTAGAATCAATGGCCGGGTCGGGTTGTCGGGTGCCCCGGTAGTCGTAGAGCCGGCTTACAAAATGCTTGCAATGCGCAAAACCGATCGTGTGGGCGCCCGAGAGGACTACCAGGTCGTCCCGCGTTAGGCCTTTGGAAGAAAAGAGGTTCAGGAGCTCATCAATGGTTGAGTTTGCATGGGGAAGATTGGAGTAAACCCTTGATGCCATTGATATTTTCCCATCCCACCTGCCTTTCTTCACTTGATAATAAGGCCCCCCTGCCTGTTGCATACCACCAATCAATACTTTAAAAAGTAATCAAAGGTGAAAAGAATATTTGCTTTAAGGTGATCGTATCACTTACTTTCGAATCGGTACCTATTTTTACAAAAGTTGTATATACTTTTATATTAGAAGTAGCATTTAAAACAATAAAATCTAACGAGTTTTTTTAGTTCATATAAGTAATATACAACATTTTGAAAAGATAAAATGCATACGTAGAATATAAAAAGAAATGGTATCGTCTTTACATCGTGGTCTCATCAATGAGCGGATTCGAACTTCTCCTGAAATAGTTTTCGGTGTGCGAAATGAACCAAAGCTAATTATTGTTCTAGAATGGCTATTCAATGCGCTTGTGATCAAAACAGTTTCGACTTTTGTCAGCGTAATGTTTGTTTTACGGTGATTGTACCACACGGTTTTTAAAACTGTACGTTACTTTGACAAAAAGCCGTATATACCTCGATACTAGAGGCAGCCTTTAGAACTTTATAATCCAACCTCAACGGAGTTCTTTACCTCATATTTAGGGTCTGGTTAAAATCACTTACAGTTTTTGTTTTCAGTTTCCAAAAAAATAAAAACTAAATCAGTTTAGTTTTTATTTTTTACAAAAACAAATGGGTGTTTGATTACACAATTTTTATTTTAAGTTTTTTCTATTGGGTGCTTGATTACCCAATTTTTATTTGCGTTTTTCTTCGTGGTGCCGGTGGTGTAGTGGCGATTGGGGGTGGCGGGTGGTGATGGTCTCGAAACAAAAACCAAAACTGGAAACCCAAAACTCTAAAATTGGAGTTTCAAAAAACAGTCATGTTTTAAAAACTGGTTTTCAAAATTGAAGAAAAAAAAATGAAAACTGTATATCAAACGCATTTTTTTTCCTCTAGTTTACAAAACTGAAAACTTTAGTGATTTCAAACGCTACCTTAGTATACATGCTTTCTCAAATGATGAAGTGCATACATAGAAAATAAAATGACATTAAAAAACAAAAAAAAAATGATGAAGTGTATGAAAGGAATCAAAGGATTTTTTTACAACAGCAGCAGACTGAAGAAGGTTGCAGGAACCGTAGAAAACAGACAGATATGCAAGGAATGGGGACTGCATGAAGGAGTTTTTATGAGCAGTTAGGGAGCAGGATATATGCATTACGCTAGTGGACTACTAAGATTGTAAGAAATTGATGAGTATGTTTTAATACAGCAGCAGACTGAAGAAGGTTGCAGGAACCGTAGAAAACCTAGCTCTGCTGAGTGTCAAGTCTTTGCTCTCAATCTGGTTGTCCAAGTACATCCACAACCACTGACTGGCTCAGAGAAGTTTCTGTACAAAATGCCTGCTTTGTTTGCTGGCCAAACCTAGACAGCTGCGATGGCCTCGGAATCGAGTACAATGCTTGCCGTATTTGCTAGTTTATTGAATCAGCTCGGATAGAAAAATAGGGATTCAGTTGTTGTTGAACTAATTTGTCTCCAAGGACAACCTAGTGTTGGATTGTTAAGTCCATATATCTTAAGCTGATCCTACCTTGAAAATTGGCATTTGGCTAAATGTGTCCTTGGAAACTACACACGTACCCAGATGCTAAAATAGATTTGAAGTATGTTGCATAAAGAGGGCAAGTAGGATTGGTTTACGCCTCCATTAAATACAGGTGTTTGTTCGTGCCAAAGACTCGGGCTGAAGTTTTGTTTCAGTTAATATACTAATACTCTTTAACCTCAAAAAATAGCTTACGTGAAGAACGTTTATACTCGTGAGCTAGTTAGTAACATCACCGGATATATGAAGTAAAAAAGTATATATATAGAGTAGTATGCGAAATTCGCGGTCGAGCGCTTTGAGCCTTCACCCTCAACTTCTAGTATTTGAAGATTTTGTTATCTTCCACACCATAGTTTAATTTTTTTTCTTTTTCTCCTTTCTTTTTCGCTTTGATTACTTATTTCAACAAGCCCATTTTGTTGCTGATGCTTATTGTTTTGATAGTTTCTCTCGTTCCTTTCTTAGTTGTTCCTTCCTACTAAACATAGAAACCAACGATAGACTAAAAAGTACTCTCTCCGTCCCTTTTTAATTGATTGTGTTTGACTTGCACGTTCATTTATGATATGAGTTACATTTTATGAATTTATTGTTTATCATTCTATCTCAAGAGAGAGGAAGGGAAGAAAGGGGGCGAGAAGAGAGAAAAACGGGTTGGTGGAGGATTAAACGTGAAGAAAGGAATAGAATAAAAAAATGTAAGAAGGGTAAATATGAAAAAATACATATGAGATATTTCTTAATTTGGAAAGTGATCAATTTTTTTAGGATAACCAAAAAAAGAAATTAAATATAATCAAATATTAAAGGACGGCGAGAGTATTAGTTTCAGTGACACTTTTATAGAAGATGACTAAATTGACTTATTTTTGTTACCCTAACGCTTTAAAAAGAGGCTTTAGTGACACATTTAACCATTCTACCTCAAAACAGTGTGAACGTAGTGAAAAATGCAAGAACTTAGGCCCTGTTTGACACAGTTTTTTTTCCAGTTTTGAAAATTGAAAAAAAAAGTTACGTTTGGTAACCATTTTTTTTTCTTCTTCAGTTAAAAAAATCAGTTTTTAAACTGAAGAAGAAAAAAAAACTCCACAACTGAGTTTTTTTTTTTCAGTTTTTGTTTTTCTTTTTTTTTAGACAACCACCACCCTCCCACCGTCGGCCGGCGACCACCGCTGCAGCCACCAACCACCATCAGCCACCGCCACCGCAAACTACCCACAAAAAAAAACTAAAAAATATCAAACACAAAATAAAATTTGGGTTATCAAACACTCACTTGTTTTTGTTAAAAAAAATAAATTTAACTGCTCTTTAATTTTTTATTTTTATTTTGAAAACTGAAAACAAAAAAAAAATGTTGTCAAACAGAACCTTAGCCTCATTTTCATTCTACTTTTAGCGACATTAGTGATCAAAAATTCCGAGAGCCTTCTAATTTTGATGATTAGCGGCAATTAGAAAGAAAAGTGTCGTAGGAAACAGAGAAAATGCATTGAAATTAAAAGCAGTTATATTACTACATACCAAGTGGACAAAGTCTCTAGCGGCAATTGCAAGGATGTCTGCACATGATACAACACCGGGGCACTTGCTCTCCACCAAAGCCTTGGCCTTCTTTACTACATCAAACGCCTCCATTGCTAGGTCTTTGTTGTCCTGAGCATCCCTCTCCGCCATTTCTTTGCTTCCGGGTCTACTTGATAACAATATCGACCCATCACACCCCTTCACATTCCATAACATCGCGCAAATTGGTAAGCCTAAACATATAGATTATGACATGTTATATGAAATGCTGGCATAGAATGTCTGTGCTAGCTTAGAAACTCTTGGGTGGTCCGTAATCAGTGGTTCCAACCATCTAAAACGTTCAGTACACCGTGAAATGTTCGTCAATTGTCCTTTTGGCCTTGCTTCCGTCATCTCGATTCTTGTAGTCCGGCAGTCTTATATGGTCAGGACAATGCAATGAAAGAGATGACTTAAGTCATATGCCCAAGTGACTGGTCCACATTGAACCCCTCTCAAAAGAAATAGAACAAATTTTAGTTGCTATCCGAGTTAAAAGAATCTTCCTCCAACCCTATATAGTAACAATCAATAGTTGCTAAATATTTTTAGTGGCGTTTCAGTTAAATCTCTCAGCGACAATTCTTAACAGTATTTTTTAGTATAACTAAATAAAAGCCACTAAAAATATTTAATGAACATTAATTATCGTTACATGAGAATTGGGAAAAGAATTCTTTAATCCGTGTAGCAGTGAATTTTTTTTCAAGGAAATATGGTGGAAGAAACTCCAAAAAACTCAAGAGGATGAAGAACAAGAAGCTAGAAGAACTTTTGTGACATGTATGCACAATAACAAACAACTAGTCCAACAAGTGTCGCAGCCACTGTATATCATGAGTGTGACATGCTGCATGTGATCTGCTAAGATGCGACATTATACAACGCAAGCTGAATTTCAATAGGGGCTGAGAATTACTTCAACGAAGCAGTCATGGAAGAAGAGCCGGATGGTGGCTGGACCGGAGACGGGCGCTTCTTTGAACTGCTGGGCGGTGACGGAGGCGACCAGCTGGTCGAGCTGGCGGCAAGAGGTGGCGTAGTAGTCGACCGAGAGCTGGCGGGGAGGACGGCGGCGAGGTGCGGCGGAGTTGGTGGTGGAATCTGCTGAACAATGAAGGGTGCGCAGGAGGAGGAGGAGGAGGAGGAGCAAATAACAAGTGAAAACAGAGGAAGTACAGAAGGCAGACATTGTTGGGTTGCTGTTGTGGAGAACAGTTCAGGACAAAGAAGGAACTACGAGTGGAAAGTGCGGAAGTGAAGACTCTGGATCGTTGGGCAGTGCAAAAACATGCTAAAAGCCAGGATCAAAGAGTGCCCGTGAAGTCCAAAGCTAGCTATAATGAATTTGGGGGGAGAGAAAGAGATGGAAAGGTTTGTACATTTGTGTGCTTTTGGTGGGGTTTGGGGTCTTTGAGGAACAGTATGTGTCAAGATTCCAATCATATAATTACCTTATCCCTCGTGTATGCTGCATTTGTTTTCCAACGTCAATGGTCCAAAGATGTTGGTTCTTGTAAAATTAACTCTATATGATGCTGTGCAGCAATGGGATATTAGTGCTACTCATTGTAATTGTGCTGATCAAGGGTGTCAGTAAGCTCGTTTATATGGCATTTTTACGCTTACATTTCGAGGTTTTCGACTCTATCGGACTGTTGCGACCACCATAATGTTCAGTTCGACTCTATATTTCTTGAGGCATAAAGTTTGGTCATCTTTTTTTTTTTTTTTCATAAAAGAATCTTAATTTCGAGGTTTTCGGGAAGGAATTTTTCGTTCATATCTGCGAATGCGTGGAAAGCAAGCCCCCGACAAGGGGAACGACAGCCATGATAACATAGAGTTTGTAGGATCTATGTGCATGATTAGAGTTGTTTTATTGTTTTCATGATTATATCCCTCGTTCATTCAAGAGATATAGCGATGCTTGAGATTGTCGATCCTAATGCAGGAGAGCATATGCGAGCCGTAAATGGGGATTATCAAGCGGACGAGTTACGTTAACCCACTAATTAGTGCATAAATTGTATGAATAG